>JAYJMI010099987.1:0-11034 GCA_036873855.1 Sarsia tubulosa
TTCAATTAAATAAACGCCTCCCTCTTTTTAACGCCTCCCTCTAATAAACGCCTCCCTCTAATAAACGCCACCTCAAAACTCGGAAAATTAAATAAACGCCACGGGCGTTTATTGGAGGATTTACGGTATACTAATGCTTACAATAATGCTTTTTTGTACATTTTGAAGCAACCAGTTGAACAAAGATGAAACTCTTTAAAATAAATACAGATGTTGAAAAAGAGAAGTAGAATAATTATAATGGTGTAATAAACACCGAAACGTTAATTATAATTGTTTTTAATACCAAAGCATTGAATTTCACGAGTTTTGGGCGCATTCGCGAAATTTAATGCTCGCGAAATGTAACTTTTTCCAACTCGCGAAATTAAATGCTTGCGAAAATTAATCCCCTTAAAGTAGAAATTTTTTTTTCTGCCAAAATACTCTATTTAGTAATAAATTATCTATTCATTTTTTGATAATTCGCGAAAGTTTATTCTCGCACAAAATGTCAAAAGGGGCATTCGCTAAAGTTCCTTCCCCATTGATTACTTTCTTCCTTTAAAGTACTAAATACGAGGAAGTAATCATACTAAATATATATCAGAAATCCTAGGTCTGGAATAGATAGAAATAAGAAATTCATTATCTGAACATATTTGTTGTAGGTCCTTCCATTGTTTGAAGAGTGGAAAAATAACCTCGAGTGGGAACCGGTAAAACTTTTATCACCTAAACATTTACGTAACAACAAAACGTCTACACCTAACATTAGCAGTAAGAGAATACTTTCTCCATCTTCAAAGGTTTCTCCAAATAAGTCGAAACGAAAAAAACTGTTATTGGACAATGAGCCCAATCCCGAGACTGATGAGCTTGCAAAGCCAATTGAAAATATCAATAAAGACGGAGAGGTAAAATAGTTTGATTTAGTTACATTATTACATTGATTTAGATTGAACAATCAAAATCAAGTAACATATTTTTACTTGTTGCCAGAGGTTTTTCGTTTCAATAAATGTTGATCACTAATTCTAATGTAGCTACTTTAAAAGAAGAAAGTAATGCAGAAGAAACTTTAGCGAGGATCACGAAATTGAGGGTATTAACTTTCGTGAATCACTTCTTCCACATTACTTTCTTCCTTTAAAGGTACTTACTCACCCGTTTTGGCCAAAAAAACTAATCCCTATTGAAATTTTGTGAACTGAACGATTTCAAATTCAGCAGTATCCTGTGAAAATTTGAGCCAAATTCTATGTGTAGTTTTTGAGATATTTGAATTTCAAATTCGAGAAACAAAAGAAACCAAGAAGCAGATTGAGCTTTTTACAAAGTTTGGAGTTATTTTACTTCAATCGGCTGAATCAATGAGGATAGTTTTAGCAGATTTATTGACTTCCAACTGCTCTTTACAATGCATAAATTTCAATATGGGTTGAACAAAAATGATTTACGTGAGTAAGTACCTTTAAAGTATGTCGCTGTATTGTTAATTTCTAGGCAGTTCTGCAATTAGTATGTAAACTGAACAAGCGACAGTTAAAAAAAGTAATTAAAGGAATTGTTGATTTTGAAACATCTCGAAATATTTTAATGGATGAAATATCAGCAATATTAAAAGGAGAAACTTCGCATATGTTTACGTATTCAACAATATCCAAGGTAAGCTTTTCGCAGACCTCGTTCCGAGAGTAAATTTTCGCTATGAAAATTGTTGTTATTTAAATTATGAATTATAATTATTTTATGTTGGAAACGAGGTTGCCTTTTTTCGCTACAAAATTTTGAAGCCAAAACTCTTAGGTCAGGTTTTTAATAATCATTTCCATTTTACGACGGAAAGTTCGAAACAATCTTAAAATATATTGCATCACATTAGCATTTTAAGAATTAAACTGTCCGGCTTTTATTTTTGATAAAACGGTAATATTTTTACTGCCTACCATACACATTCAGTGCAGAAATATAGAAAATTTGAAATATCGGTTGTGAATCGTCCTGTACTAGCTGATAAAAATATGCTGGGTATCCCAGTCGGTTAGAACGGTTAGCTATAACGGAGATCACGGGGTTTTTATCGCTTTATTTAGGTTTTTTATTATGAAAGCTAATTTATAGTTTACAGTAGCATAACCTTACTTTTCAGCTTCCTGTCAACGAAAATTGGTACAACTTTCAAAAAAATACAATGACACTCTTACAGAGGGTTAAAAGACTAATTTGCCTTATTTAAGACCTTATTATACTATAATTTTAAGTTTTAACTTGCTTTTAGTTACAAAACAAGCATTTGATTTGTAATTTTGATGGCTTTTTTAGGACAGTTTTCAAATTTTCACCTGTCCTCGTTAAAATTTACTTGTCCGGTACGGCCGGACTAGTGTTAAGTTAAAACACTGGTTTATATCATTTAACGCTCGTTTTCCTAACGCTGCGTTATTTATTGTTACATAATTTCCTTTATGCTCTAGGTAAGCAAAGAAGATATTGTCAATTTTGATATTACGAAGTTCGTTGAAAAACAACTACAAAAAATTTCTCCTTGGAGCTACAACTGCCTTCTTGCAATGAGTGACAACCAAGCGAACTTTGCAACAATAGCGGTGTGTTATAATATACTTTACAGATCAAAATATCCAAGAAAACCTAGTGTTGTAAGTCATGTTGTAGATCAACTGATTATTTGGGGCGGAGGTAGCAAGAAACTTATTGAAAAATTCAACAAGTTAAAACTAACAAACTCGTATGCAAAAATATTAGATAAAAACAAAGAGATGGGAGAAGAACACGACGAGGATGCGTTAGAATGGAAAAGGGAAGTTGAAACGTTTCACAACAGAAATATATTTATTGAAGAGTTGCAAAGTACCACCACTACGTTAAATATGGAATATATACAAAATTCAGCGTTAACATCACAACATTATGATCACGATGTCTACGAATTTGTCAAGCAACAACTGTTGGAAGCTTCACCAGACATTTTTCAAAAAACCCGTGAACATTTCAAGAGTTACGTTGATTATCAGGTAATTTGATCCCCTTGTTAAAGAATAAGATAAAGATTTGGAACTCTTCCCGCCAAATACAGAAATTTGCATTGCCTCATAATCAACGAAACTATATTGTTTATACTAACATAGTTTCGATATAATTTTACTAAAGTCATCATATATATTGAGGTAACAGTCAAGTCATACAAAACGTCATAAGTTTAACTCAAAACTAGAAAATAAATAGACTAAAGTAGCAAAATCTAAACTCTAAATTTAGTTACTTTAAGGGATTTCGCGTCACTTCGTAACATAAAAAATATACTAATGTTGAAATAACATATGAAATAATGAACCATAAAACAAAGTCGTTTTTTGATGACCTTGCTTTAATTTCCATCCCTTGTTTTATCATATTATTTTTATCCATTTTCTCAAAGACAAACTTTTAAAGAATTTTGATATAAATTATCAACCTTATATTCTGGTATAAATTATCAAAGTATTTTCCAGGGAACCCGTGCTGGTATGACAAGGTAAGTCAATTTTAAAGAGGTGATGCTGTTATGAACTATGCTTTTTTATTTTTAAATTTAATTAAAATTCTTCATTTTCAGCCATGCTGGTCCGTAATACCAAGCTTTTTTTCTCTAAAGGCCTGGATCTAACAACAGGTAACATTATTGTTAACAAGAATTTTTTTTTCCTGGAAGCAAGATAAGAATGTTACTTTAAAATTTTATAAATCTGGAAATCAAAATGGCCGAAAATGAAAACGCAAAGAGATTTTTACTTGCAATAAAAAAGCATAGTTAATAACATCAGAAGCTCTAATGAACTTACATTGTCATATCAGCATGGGTTCTATTTAATCTCATGGAAAACCATGTTTATCTTTATTATGTAAACCCGTCATTCAAATAAACCATCATTAAAAAGACGAACATAAATGTAGAAACTATCTGGACAGGCTGAAGTACTCCATATTGAATCTAGAAAAATAAATATAAAAATATATTTTTAGATAATCGGAGACAATTTAAAGAAGTTCATTCATGCAAGACATCAAACCGCTGAGAACAAAAATCGTCAACTAGATTGTTTTCATATAATGGCTGTCAAAAACCGCGTATCAAATGATTTAGGTATAGTATTCATTACTTTCACTGTTATTATTATTTTACAAATAGAAAAACTAAATTTCATATTAAAGTAAAAGAGCAATATTGGAAGACGGAAACTTGTATTACTATAATTAATGAATAGTTAACTTAAAGTTAGGATTATCATAGTTTACAACACTACAATTTTTACAACACCACAATATTTCAATCTGACCAAAGATTTGGTACATGAATATATCAAAATAGTTATCCATCATTTACCATTATCTTTCTGTTTAGATAATAAAGAAAATTCAGAAAACGTTTCGGTTCTACCCGATACCCGTGCTGTTGAACTACTACATAACCACATGAAAGTATTAATATGTAGGATTTTGGTTACATATGTTGATTCATTAGCCCCTTTAAAAAGCTGTATAGAGTGGCATATAAAACACAAATATTCAGAAAATTTGAAGAAAGAATCAGAGGTGGTAAGTTTTAAGGTCATTTAAAATTCTACATAGTTTACAAAATTATAAATAGTTTACAGGTACTGTATTTGATTGGTTGTAGTTGGTTTCGAGCATGGAATCAATTACTAACGGAACACTGGAAAAAAAGTTTAAATTTTTGTATATATTTATTTCAATTTCGGGACTAATTTGACTTTATAACACCAAAACTAATGAAGGGATTGTTTTACAGACGGACGGACGAACAGAGCTGAATAAAATTCAAGAGAAACATTTTTGAATATCAAAATTAATAAAAACCACGAATATTTATATCTTAATATTACAGGTTCCACTTGGCTTATTATTTAAAAATGAAAATACAACAACTGATATGATTGACATCTTAATGCACTTAAACAAGTATATACCAACTAAAACGATTGATGACGATCAAAAAGAAATGATCAAATCAATATCATTTGGAGGAGACCAACTTACAGAAGAAAGAGCAATCAATACACAGATAGCTTTGAAGAATGGGGATACAAAACTTGAACAACTGATAGGACCAGATCCAAAGTTTGAAGACTGGCATGCTAAAGTAAATCTTTATGAAGTGAGTTTTAAAGTCATAAATTATAATATATTCTTTGAAACGATTTTTCGGCACTGCTGTAAGAAAGTTACACTATGTTGTTAAAAACACCCCTGTCTTTGTGCCCAGTCAGATCCGCCCCAGTGAATAAAAACTGATTTCTTTGGTTCCCCAGGTAAAATTTTGAATTGAAGTACACCGATAGTCTATCAGATTGGATTTATATAAAATGCATAGTTTACAACAAATTAATATATTCATTAAGGTTAGAGACAAGATATTCAGACAAGAAAACTCGACAAATGAGAAAGGAACGTCAGCGAATTCTATGATAGTGTTGAATGCATCAAATGCTATGGCTGGTCCACATGAAAATTTCAATGCTTACAAAGAATTTGCTGACAAAGAAACAGCGGCTCATGTTTTAACAGCGATGATGGAACGTCTAAACATTCAACAACAGGTACATACTTTAAAATACATATTTTCATGCTTTTTACATATTTTCCTCAATTATATCTCCTCTCCACCCTTAAAGTTTAATTTATTTTAAAAATATATTTTCGTTTCTAAAAAAAGACCGTTTTTAGAAAGTTTTTGAGTTATTATATAATAATATAATGTTAAAAACCATTTTTAAACGAGTTTAGGGGGATTTTGGCTGTTTATGGTTAGAGTCAGCTTTTTAAGAGCTTTTTATTAATAAAATAAGTTGTTAAACTGTGTCTAGGCAAAAAAATATTGAAAATCATTGCTTTTAAATATCTTTTAGCTAATATAGGCTATGACTTTTAATACAAGTCCAATATATCTGAAGACAATTGATCTATTAACATAAGATTGTTATTGATTTAATTGATAATTCTTAGATAATATCATCCCACCTGATATAAACGAAAGCGATAAAGAAAGCAAAACGAATTGGATTATGGGAATAGCCCAGAAAATAATAAAGAGGTATGGATGTGATTACCTCTTGTTGCTGTTAAGGGTTTACCACCATAATATAGTGTGTGTGTGTTTTATCAAAAATTTACATCTTAGGGATACTTTAAAATTACAACATGCCAAGGTGGCTAAACCTGTAAAACTTTGATTCACATAATTTGAAAGGAAGTTTGAAGAGTTTAACTCACAGAACACAGAAGATTTTTATTTTACAGAATTTGATAGGGGTTAATTGTTTTGGCAAAAACAACAATAAAACATAGATTCAATTGAAACTTTAATAATCCTATTTAATTTCGTTTTAGGTTTGTTGTGGAAAAAAAAACATACAATAATATTGAAACACCACCAATACCATCTTTAATAAGATTCAAATGTCGCCATGAATGCGAAAAATATTTCAAAACAAAGCTCAGCAGACAACAACATGAAAAAAGATATCATGGAATAACAACTATTGATTCTGATGATTTGGATCGAAAGCCAAATGAAGATCATGTTCTCAACTATGCCAAGTGTAATTTACGGCTTGGCCTTTTACAAATGGCAATTGATGATGCAATTAGGGAAGGAGATGGAGGAAGGTTACTTAGCTATTACTCAATTGCTTTGCTTTATTACAAGTTATTCGGCAGAACTAAGTATGCTTTTACTGTTTTAAAGCTATTATTACGAGTGTCAGTTTTTGAACCACACAACGCAACAACTTTGACTTGGAACAGGTTCATTAACACCCAAGGAAAAGAAGGGAGAAATATCTCTCAAGATCTGCATATGGAACATTTAAATGGCTATTTAAAAATGGCTATCTTCTTGACAACCTGGGTCCAAATCTAAATGAACAGAATGCTGCAAGAGTGGCAAACTCACTTCAACGTGTTAAGCAAGTTAATATGACTATTGAAGAAGCCCTAGGTATAGAAAAGTGTAGTGAAAATCACACATATAATGAAGACATCGCAGGTGTGCAATTGTTAGCAAATGAGTTGAAAAATGCCCAGATATTCAAAAATTTAGGTCTAAGGCAACATTATAGTTTTCCACAATTCAAAAAATCATTACTAGCAAAATTAGACCCAAATACTTATGCTGAGTGGATAACAAAGAAAACTGAAGAATTCGAAAAGATATACGGTAATATAGAGTTATAAATTTGTTCAAGGTTTTTTGTTTATATTCATTTTACTTGTACCAAAAGTTTTTATATTTTGTAACAGTAATATTAAATGTTGTTTTATTACAGGCAGTATTTAAATAAAATAAATATATGAACATATTAAATGAAAGCATGAACTAGCTAAATTCACATACCTTTTCAGATACTTTGGTTATTTTCTTCTAACATTAGTTTTGAAATAGATCTAGCAAGTTGCATCTGGTTGACTTCTTCGTTACTAGTTATAATACCATACAAATTGATGGCATGCTTTTTACTGATTACATTACATTTTGTTGACAAATGAGCTGGAGAATAAATATAATTAACATTCTGAATGATGCTATTAACCATTTCAACTGTCAATCCTGTCATAACATCTCTTAGAACAGACAAACTGCTTGATAAGTCTTCATTTTCATTTTTGATATACTGATCAATTTTCAACTTTATTAATTCCTTCTCCTCAGCCGATACCATTCGTATTAAGACCTGCTCTGGTTCATTGTCTATATGAATCAAATCTTCAAATATAGGAGTTGGATATGAACAAACATTATTACATTTACATAATTTGTGACAATACGTACAACAATTATGTAAGGGAATGACTGCATTTACTTCTTCATGACTGAATGGACTATATACATATTTACGGATGCACATTGTTTGATAATTTTTTATGAGATTTTTCAAACTCAGGCTACATTAATTTAACATTGCTGGATAGAAATAGGTAATACAGTGACATGTTTTGTTTGTATTGCGTCCACATCTTCCAACTTGTTGAACATAATCAGCCAAATCAACTGTAAGTCCATAATGCACAATATAAATGACATCTTTTGGATTAATGCCCATTCCAAGAGCAGATGTACATACAACTAATCTACAGCACCCTTTATCTAAAGAAAAGATTACTCATTATAAAATGCAAGCAGATTTTTTTGAGGATTTGAACTTCCATATTTCAAGTTTGTATTTTAACGATAATGACATTTAGATGAATTCAGGGTAACTTTAACAATCAAGACCCTTTTTTAAGCTAGACTCATAGAATTACATAAAATATAACTTTTTATAAATATTTTATCTATTTTCTTTTTTATCATTGTTAACATTCCAGAGAATTTATGATGGTAATATATTTAATATTGTTGTTTACAGTACTGTAGAAATAAATCTATTAATGCAAATATTCAAAAAAATTCTTAAAAAGTCAATATCAAGCCAAAAGAAATTACAAAATAGCAGTTTTATTTTAACTCTTAATACTTTTGAAAAGTTGAAATCTAACCACTAATGTTCTGCATAAAAATAAATTTATGCTTTTTCAATGGTTTACTAAATATCTGGCAAGTGTTTCTATTTAAACACACAGTATTTTTTTTGAATTTATCTGTTATTTCAAATATTAGTGTGTTCAAACTTTGTTGAGTAGATTTTTTTATACCTTTACAGTACATTATGCTAAAAATGGTGATAATAATGATGATAATAATTATTTATTATGTTCACTTTAGAGTAGTCCATAGAAACCTATTAGTCCTTTTTTATTGTATTGTATACACCAATTCAACATGATACTAAAAATAGAAATATTAGCAACCCGTACCCTAAACTATTCCGAGTCTTTTTTATAAAAATATTTTATAACAATAAACAAGTCATTAAATATTTCTCTTGACAATTTGATAAACAAGTAAATTGGAAATAGTTTAGGGGGGACAGAATTAATTAGGTTGCTAAAGTTAACGATGTTGAATTGGTGTATTAAAGAAAGAAAAATAACAAATCATTTTATTTATTTGTCTGTAAATTGTTGTTGTCAAAATAGTGAACATGAAATATGATTTAAAATACCTTCAAGTAAAGATTGTTCTATTATTCTTTTGTATTTATCTAATGTTGAGGAATGATACAAGCCAACCAAACAATTCTTTGCTCTTTTGGGTTCCTGAATGTAGGCACAATTCTTCAACTGACACATAACAAAGTCGTAAACCATTCCAGCCATCTTAATTGATTTACAATACAGAATGACTTTTGGAGTTGTTATACCGCAATCCTTTAACATGTCTGTTAACCAGACCAAACAATTCATATCATTATATTTGATCTAAAAAATGAAATCATACTTACCATAAAGAAATATCTAAATATTGCAATTTGAAAAAGCGCTGATCCTAGAAAAAAAGGGTTTGATTTTAAACCATTTTACTTTTTACAGAGCTTTGTTCAAGAATAAATAATTACTAACATAATTACTAGTTTGACAAAATAATGTATGTAATAGAAAATAAACTCCTTCAAAAGCAAAATCAAGTTTTATGCGGCATAAACTGCCTCAATTTACCTTATTTAAACTAAATCTTATATTTGGTTTATCGATAGCTGCAGATACAACACATAAACTTGGTGACATTTTTAGCGTAGTTTTGATTAACTGTTGATAGTTTATGTCTGCTGTCGCTGTTAACCCAATAACAGGAAGTCCTGATTTCATAAAGTAAAGTAAATAAAGTAAATAAATCTTTTCTAGAAGATATATCAAAATTTACAATGGACAGTTTGTAATATAAACTCTAATTAGAAGTAGCTTCACTAAAATATAAGCACATTGATTGGTATTGATTAGCAAATAAGAAGTGTTTTCTAGATGGTGTCTCTCATACAACAAAGTTGATACGAGGAGAGACACCATATCTCCAATATAAGGGCACGAATCTCTGAAAGACGCCCAAAACATTCACGAAATGGTTCTCCTTTTTCTTTTTCAACAATACCCCTAATATATATAAAATAATTTATGAATCTTTCAAAACAATTTTGTGCAAAAGCAATAACAAACAATAAAATTTAACTTCAAATAATCTTTGTTCTAATTTGTAGTAAAGGTAACACAGCATTTCCAATATTTTGTATTTATAAAGGTAAATTTGATATGAAGTGGTCATTTCAAAAAGTTTCTACACCATATGCGTGGTATAGGGATTATTTTTTTATCAAAATAAGTAGCTACAGTATAATAAAATAATTTTGAAAATTATGTGTTTTGAAAAAGGGTAGATAGAAGAATGATTTAATATTATCTTACCATGTAACTTTATGTACTTCATCAACAACAAACACTAAGCAGTTAGCATTAAACTTGTGCGATAATAAAAGTTCACGACAGTATTTGTTTTCCAGCCACATTTCAGGACTTCCAAAAACAAGTGAAAATACACCTTGTTGAATTTCTTTTATATTATTCACAGACAATTTTATGCCTGTAACTCCTAATTCTGATGCAGATTTTATTTGATCATCGATTAGAGCATTAAGTGGGGATATTACAGGTATCACAGGTCGTCCAGGTAACTGCAAGGATGGATTCAAAAACTTCATTTTTTCAACGACGTGTGGCGACAACATATAAATCCATGATTTTCCTGATCCTGTACCAAGAAGAACTAACGTATCACGTCCAGAGAGAATGGAAACGATAGCTTCAATTTGCTGCTTGCTTAAAACAATGGCTTCCGCTATTATTTGATCATCTTTTAGTGAAGAAACAGCCATCTGTATAGCACATCTTATAGTTTCAACTAAATCGGACGCCATTTTTTATCTTTCTGTGATCAAAGTTGTTTTGAATTTTGTTTAATTTTGTTTTGGTGATTCCCCGTAATTAAAATTCGACAATTATATAGGCCAATCAGGAAGTAGTATTTAACCCAATCAAAATGCTTTCCTCAACTTTCTGTGGAAGGATCATATTATTTTTTAGGTGGAGATATACTAGACTCTCTTA
>JAYJMI010100098.1:0-11033 GCA_036873855.1 Sarsia tubulosa
TTTCAATTAACAAATCATATTTGCGCATAGTTTCGATTAAAAAAATTGTGACGTGTGCAAAGTTTTAACAATGGAATTAAAAAATTTTGAGTCAATTTTTTCTCTACTTATATCGACTGAATAACTTTAATATCATTTAACAAATTGTAATTACTACCTGAAGTCGAAAATTGCTTACATGATGTCTTTCAATTTTGGCACATAGAAAATCAACGAAAATGATCTCCTATTTTATTTGTATTAGGATTTATTTTACTTGTATCTTTTGTTGAAAAAATGATTGTCTTGTTGAGCTCCTTTTTAGCATTCATAAATACTTTTTTTTAAAAGAAGTGAAAGATACAATCAGGGTAGCTAATTTCTAAGCTTCTTCGTCTTTAATTGAAATATCGAAAATTCCCAGGTGGAGACTGGGCACTAGGCTCTTGTTCCTGTTCAAGTCTTACTCGCCAATTGTCTTGGACAATCATTTTTACTTTAAACAATGATCAAATAGTTATCAAATGCTTGTAGTTAAATCTTAAAAGTGTAAAAATAAGAAAAAGTCTACACATTTTATGACCTTGATAGTAAACATTGGATCCCCGGCAACTGGTATTTTTAATCAAATGAGCAGTATTGTAAAACAATGCAAATGTATACCTATAGCGAATCAACAACTCTTTCATAAAAATTTGCATCTTTATAGCAACAGCTGCAAGGATGCCAGTTGTGATTTTTAAAAAATTTAGAAATTTTGCTAATTTTGTTTCTAAAAACTGCCACCCCCCATGGTTTGGATGGGGATATTTTTTGGACTTCTTATACCTTTAAAATGTCTATGTTACACTGTTTTGCTGTAAAGAACAATCTATTAAGCAACCTTGTATTCCAACTGTTCCTAGCAACTTTAAAAAATCCTGAAAATTTTTCACATTTCCATAAAAAATCCAAAATTCCGGAAAATTCTGGGAAATTGGCTTCCTTGATTTGTTTCGAAAAACTAACATTTTCACCTCATCATGCAGCAAATGAGCAGAATTATGAAGTAACTATATAGTATAGTCGTTAGAGTAAAATGCTAGGCAAAACTGAGAAAAAATTATGACAAAGCTGATGGTTCATTGTATCACCAAAAAAAATGCGTCATGGTTCCTACTTGCACAAATTTTTTTTTGGGTCATACTACGGAGGCAGCATCCTTTTTGAGCTAAAACCACCAACGCCATTAAAAAGACCTTAAAAAACGATATAAAAGACAATGAAACAATAGCAATTTTTAAAAATGCGTTTTTGATTTACTTAACACTATTCCAAAATATTATTATTCTTAAAACTATTCAAAAAAAGTGCGCCATGGTTCCTACTTGCACAATTTTTTTTATATTTTTGAAAATAGAAGTTTGTCATTCGAAGTGTCAATCAAAATTATTTAAAATTAAAAAATAAAAAAAATTAAACGATCTGATTGGCTATCACTTGGATATAATGCAATCTGATTGGCTATAGCATTAAAATCAAACAAACTGTAATTGCCTATCACAAACCCACACACTTTCACTTAAAATCTGTCTAACTTAATCTGTCTAAAAACTTGTGCAATTGAATATCTAACTAAAACAACCTCACCTAAATTTCAGTAGACAGTATAATTTCACCCTCAGGAAACTTTAAACTAAAAACTACAGTGTTATATTTAATACTAATTACGAATTCTTTCCAAAACAGAAACATTTTAAAGATTAGGATATTCGTGATAGCTAGAAAATATACAAATGTATATCAAAATTAAAGAATAAATCGACCATAGAATAAGAAATTAAATTAAACCAAAAGAAAAATACTTTTAATTTCAAAGTATAAATAAAATCACATCTTTTATTCGTTCCTAATAGCAACAAGGATTGTATGTTTACTTTTTCTTATTTATTTTTCCCATGTTATATTTCCTCTTTACTTACTCTATCATAATGTTATGGATAAAAAAGAAAAAGAGCAAACATTTTCATGTTTTTATTAAAAACACCTGTATGCAAAAAGTTAAAAAAATAAAGTAAAAGTCTTATAAGAATTCTTCTTACTTTTGTCTTCATTTATCATAATAATTAAAAAACTCTTTCATCTCTCATTGGCAAACAGATAGAAATATTGTTTTCTGATTGGATAAAACAATAACATTTTCTTTTGATTGGATAAAACAAAATAAAACAATAATTCAAAAATGAAAAATTATTATCATTTTTTAGAATAAGTCTACTAGCAAAATGAAACCTATAGAGGAATCGCTAAAAAATAACTCAAATCACATGCTGCCAGCAAGTGTTGCAACATAAGGGTCCTGAAGATTGATTTCTGATGAGGACCACTGTAAAATTAGTTTTCTAGACCAAAAAATTACTTCTAAACAATGTTCTAAATACAATGCCTGACAACTGCAAATCAGACCGTGTTAAAAGTTGGGAATTTTTTATATAAATGGACATAAGAAGTATAATAACAGCCCTCTGAATTTGCGACGGCCTTCAGCAAATGCCATCGTAGCTGTCATCATGGTTAGTATTTACGACAGCATAATTTTGATGCAACATAATATTGCTATTATTATTTTTCCTATAATTTTCTTTGTTTTTACAATAGTTCCTTGCGTGATATAGCAATGTTGTTGGTATAAGAAGGTTTATTGATGTCATTCAAAGTCCCTTTCTTTTACATTACTTGTATATTTTTCTATATTCTATTTCTATATTTTGCCATCAAACTTTCTTCCTCCGACAGAACAGAATTTTTTTGCCGTTGTAGATTTTTATAAAATCAGAGGGCTGAAATACACATCTAATAAATAGTCTTTGCTCCCTTGGATTTTGACAGTTTTTAGTTATTGTTTCGGTCCAGCCCTCTAAATATGGAAAAATTAATGAAGACAAGAAAAATGATGTCCTAAGAAGAAAGTATGTAAACAAAACTCTTGCTATGATAACAACACATCAGAAAGGAGAAAGTTTCAGGAAATTTTAAAGTTATTTGTGACTTGATCTCAATGATGTCTATGAATCAACATACAAAATAGCAACAAAATAGATGCATAATTATTTAACAATACAGTATCCTATTACTTCAAAATTCATCAAGACTTCAGCTACGAGACAACATCTTAGAAGACATTAGAATGCTCTGTTGCTAGATGACTGAGAGGCCTGTTGTTCTGTTTGTTTGCAATTTCATAATTATTTCAAACAAAGGAAAATTTTAAATATTGCAATCAGAAACTATCAGGCAGAAATTGCACATCCAAAAACATCAAATCAAATACCGCACGTTATTAAACATTATAATCATTGTTGTATAATCACAAAACTACAAATGAATTGGTACTCTGTAGCATCAGATATTATGCAAAATAACAATTTTGCATTCAAAATATCAATTTTGCATACAAATTAGATTTTATGACCTCAGTTGATTTTTAAGCTAATTTTGACCTTTTGATCTTAACAACCACAATACAACCTTTTTTGACCACAATAATTTTTTTAGTCAAAAATCCAGCTCCATCACTTTTCTGCATTTATAACCCATTTACTTCATGCAAAAAATGAGAGAAAATGGACGAATGGTTCCAGAGAAGGTTATGTAAGAAATTTTGACATTTTAACGTTAATAGTTAGGTGCGCAAACAAGAATTTTCGGAATGATGACACTTATGTCAGATTTAAGCCTTCATTTGCCTTTAAAACTTTGATGTACTTACAATGGACAATTCTACGTTATTTTTACCAAACAATAGTGTTGCTATAGCATTCTGATGTAATGAGTCAACATGTTCTCGAGCTAAAGATGGTATCCCATTTAAAGATGGCTGATTTGTTGCACTACATAGTGTAAACAATCTTTTGCGGTTTTGCAATGATGTTTTGAGGTTGTGACTCATATTAGGTGAACTGTAGATTCGATGTCGTTGGACCAATTCATTGGCAGAAGGATCAATCCAATTGCATTCTGGGGTTTTCATCTTAGAGTAATCGAGTGAACATGGGCCATCTATCAAACAGAAATAACATGAATTAGAAAAATGCATTTCATAAAGTTTTTCTTTGTAAAAACTTTACATTGGGCTAGCAAATTTTTCTTTCAAAAGAAGTTTACTTTCAAGTTTTTAAACTTAGGTCAAGCCTATGTCAGCAAATTACAAAATATTCTGCACATCTCCATTTCAAGCAACCAAGCTAACCAAAACTCTTCTGAAACTTCAGCACCTACACTTTACTTGGTAACTCTTTGAGATTGTTTTTTTAGCTCTAGGTGGGTCCTTTTAATTCAGGTCTACAAACGACAATGCCGACCTGATTGCTGACCTTAAATCAGTGTTGCCGAACTAAATTTTAATAAAATCGGAATAAAAAATCTGTAGGTGGTATGCATTCAAGCAATAAATAAATAACTTAATATTTTAGTTTCTTAATACCTTTACTTTGTGAAGACTGGTATAAGCTATGCTTACACGATCTAGCAAAATATAAAGAACTAAACATAATTTTATTATGATGTGTATATGAAAAACATAACAAACTAAATATGATTTTACTATTATGTTCATGCAAAAATTATATTATAAATATATGGAAAAATATTCTGAAGTGAACTCAACTTAATAATTCTAATATTAGCACGTAATACTAATTTAAATGTCATTAGTGGTCATTATAACTAGTCTTTACATAGACTTTACCTTTCGTTATTTATAAGAATACCTTGCTGCTGAAAGTTATCGTTTGAAAGCACTTGATTGAAAACGTCTTGGAAAGCTGTTCAAACTACTTCAAATTTAGTTAAAAAAACAATTATTTTTTGGCATCAGTAAATGTAAATATATTTTTAAGTACATTATTTTTTATCTAAAATTTTATTGATAAATGTTTGTGAAATTTATTCATTAGCTAAATAAACATTATATATTGTGGTTTGATATCAATTATAAAAAGATAAAAACCTAACTTTTGTAAAATTACAGAAAAAGTAGTAAAAGTTCTAATATAACAAGTATTATGTGCTTCTATAACTGTAAAAAATATAACCATAAATTGAAAAAATTACTAAAATGAAATAATCTGGTAGCAACTTCATGTTACAGGCTAAAGACAGCTCCAAGATTAACACAACCAATCATAATGGTCTCTGCATAAAGAAAACATATATTTAGTTACCTAGCAACCAAACCAAAGATGGTCCATGGACTTGATCAGCCATTATGGATTCTGGTTCATAAAACTCTCTGAAAATAAAATTATTGAATAATGTTATTTGATAAGTAAAATGTTAATTTGGTTCGAATTACTCTAATTTCTTGAATTTAAATTGTACTAACATAACTCGCCCCTAAATGATGCTGAAAAATATAAACAGAATTCAATTTCATGAGAGGCAAGAGATCACACTGGGAGGAGACGCCCACACTCGACGAAAATGAGCGTTTCTTATAGCTCACCAGAAAAGCAGTTTTCAGGATTTTACTTCTTTGAATCGACTGCTAAGACTAAGACATTTTTCATGGCTACCCTTGAATTCAAATTATAGCTTATGAGGGCCCTTCTTTTTAAATTATCAGTTAAGCCAAATGGTTTTACATTTTTTAATTCATTCCAATGATTAAACAATCATAACACTGTCACAAAGCCATATAAAATAACAATTTTCCTGTTATTAAACATCACTAAACATTAGTAAATTATAATATACTTCTTTTCACTTTTATTTCAATTATCCCAAATAGTAATTGTTATTATGCCTATTTGTGCAAATTGTTTTAAATATCTTCGAAGATAGTTTCATAAAAAATGAACAATTGAACAATTATTTGCCTTTTCTGTTTTAAACACCTCTCAATTTTTCCTACGATGATCAGAAAAAATAGTTTAATATGAATGTTTTTCTTTTTTGGATTAAAAAAAAGTTGCTAAGAAAAATATTGCTTTTTCTACATCTAACTGTGTAAACAGTAATAATAAAAAACCAATGGCAACAACATTGAAACAGTAAGTTTGATGTTGAAGGAATTAAAATTTTATATCCTAAGAAAACAACACTGAACTGCTGCAACAAAAGGAAAGTGAGAAAATAAGTTTTGAATTTAGAACTACAGAATCTGCTAGCCAAATTCTAATTTTTTTAAAAAAAGAGATATCTATCATCATACAAAATATACTGTTTAACTTCATGCAAAAAATCAGAAAATTTAACCAATGAGGGGTTACAAATGCACATGCTGAAACAGACAATGCTGAATTTATAGGATTCTTTTCGGCAAAGCCAAAAAAGCTCTTTTTGTTTTCAAGTTATAAATAGTTGTTTTTTATCAATTTCAAGTTTCCAGTTGAAATTGAAAGAATGTTAAAATAAACCCACACACACTTTACAACTGTTGTTTGTTTTTTATGGCACTAGGACAAAATATCTCAAGTGTGTTTATGTGTTTATAGTGTGTTCTCAAGTGTGTTTATTTTCTATATCAACATATCAATTAAACAATATCATTCAATTGACATCAATAAGAGGCTGGTAACTATAAATAAGATTGTAGAAAAATAAAAAAATTATTTCAAGAATAAACAAAAATTACAGTTTTCACACATTATAATTTACTATCTCAATGTAAAAGTATAAACTCCAATTCCATTTTTTATTATTTTCTTCTACAATCAAAATATTTCTAGTCAGATGTAATCCCAATAATGTAGGTCAAATGAATATGCCTTTCTCAGGTAAACACAGCCATTTTGCTTGAGGGGCATTATAATGGTGGACATGCTATTTTTATGACAATTTATCAAACCATTCAAAAACTAGGATATGGCTAAATATATGAAAACAATTCAAATTCAGATATTACCTTTTTTGTGGGATTAAATTTAAATGAGCATTTTTGAAGTACCATAAAATATAGCATTTCTGACATTGAAATAGGATATCTTTATAGATATTTTATTTCAACTAAAATTTATAAAACGTAAGAATGGAGAGAAAAATAAATATAGTGCTCATTAAAATTAATTGGATTTACCTCCAATTTTCAAGTAGTGTTTGTATAATAGCTGGAAGAACTTTTTCAACTAATGCCAACCGTATCCATAGCAACTTTGTACTAAATGGTGTTACAGAATATCCACTCAACCTTTTGCGCTGTGGAGAATTTAAATCAGTATCTATAGAAGTAAAATGATGAGGAGTATATCTCTAAGGTTACTAAGGTTACCTGCATTTGAATAAGGTTCAAGAGTATGATACAATGTGTATATTTACACCAAGTATGACTATGGTTACCTGCATTTGAATAAGGTTCAAGAGTATGATACAATGTGTATATTTACACCAAGTATGACTATATAAGGAAGATATTGCTTTTCAGGATTCACTAAAATTTTAAAATAGCTCCTACAAAGCATGTGAACCCAAATCATTTAAGGTTGGCATAATTATCTATATCGGTAAACATTGGCTGTTTCTGTTTCTTTTGTTTATAGATTTAGATTTACTTTCCATACTTTTTTACTTTACATAAAGTGTAACTTTAGATGATTTTCTGAATTTCGTAAGGTAAATTGATAAAAAAAAATATTGTTCCTATAGTTTTTGGAACTTTAAATGAAAGAAAGACATTAATACTATAATGTCTTTCCAATCATTATTAACTTTCTAGAATTTACTAGAACAGCAACAGCCTTCCCAGGAATGGAGTGCGATCACATCAGCACGCCATGGCACACACCATAAAAGAATAATGGAGTGTGGTTTACAACCATAAATAGCAGAAATATAAAAATAGAACCCCTTAATTCTTTTAAAAACCTTATTTCAAGCAATTTTACATTAGAACACACGCCATAAAAGTAAATGGGTTATGTATGGAGTGCGTTTTACCACACTGCCAATAATATGCTCCTGGGAAGGACTGAGCCATAATAAATAAAAATCATAAACATACCTGTACTAGATGTTACTAATCTTCCTTTTGTTCGGTTCAAATTTGCTGATAACTGCATAATCATTTCACTGCTCGCACATACCTTGCTTAATTTCATAATAACTTCATCACTACAACTTATAGAAGGCAAGAGACCACCTACTCTTTTCTTTAATTTGTGCAGGACACAATTATCAATGGCATCTAAAAAATTAAAAATTAAATTTAAAGAAAGAAGGACAGTGTGTTAAAGTCTTACCTTACTGGACTTCAGTATCAGTGTCATCCTTCCCAGCATATAAACAAAGGGAATATAACAAGAAAAACTGACTGCTTGTCTCCTGCTAATTGTTTTGGAAACAACTAGATAAATCTACTGAACAGATCTTGATATACCAGCCAGGCTAAATGTCTCTTCTTGTCTCGCTTCCCAATACAAGTATGGGAATGACCTTTTTATCTCCCATTATGTTTTATCTTCATACAAAAAAATTACCTTGTCTTCCCAAAACAAAACAAAACAAAAATTTGAAGAGTAGTTTAATGTTCTAGCTTCATGCAAAAAAAATAGAAAAATCTAATGAATGGATCTTGTGATGCAAGGGTAAAATGTCTATTTTTGGCCATAACTTTCTATTCTTACTCAAAACAAGAATTTTCCAAATTGAAAAAATAGTATAATTTTTCACTAATAATGATTTAACTTCATGAAAAAAATAGAAAAATCTAATGAGCTGGATAAAATGTATATTTTGCCCAATACAAGAATTTCAAGAAATACAGGAATAGTGTTATTTTTTATCTCTTATTATGTTCTTATTTAATGCAAATCTAATCAACGGATATTGAGATGCAAGACAAAATATTGGTTTTGAGCCAAATTTAGCCATTAATGAATGCCTTAGCATCTTGCAAAAAATCCGAAAAAGCTGATGAGGCAATTCCGAGAAAAGTTGGTGACTGATGGATGGACGAACGTACTAACAAATAGGTCTGAATTTCTAGGACTCCATCTGCAAAGCTAGTCCAACAAAGGAAGTCCAATAAAGCTAGTTAAACAGTTCAGCATTGATAGTTCAATACAACACTTCCTTAAAACATAACATGTTGTTGCAATATAATATTGCTTGATATTTTATCATATAAACTATTACTTCAAAGACAATGTTAACACAATGAAGCACTGTGTTTCAAAAGGTAATCAGGGCATAATCTAGCTATCTCATGCATGCGATAGTCGCACCCATGAAGGTGCCCTTTAGTGTAAAAGCTTTATTTTAAGCTGTTTTTTCCAAAAATATGACTACGAAGTGCCCTTTTTATTAGGAAATGCCCCCATGCCCCTAATTCCTGGAATATGCCCTGGTAATAGACCATTAGGGCATTCTACAAAGAATGATGATATCATCTACTATTGTAAATTTTCCAGCACTTAATTCTAATTTTCTAACGACTATATAAACTTACAACAAAATGCTGTAACAGCAGAGCTATCACTATGAATAAACTTCTTGGTGACAGCACATTCCATTAACTTCTTGCTCTAACAGTAAAAAAGAAGATTGTAAATAAAAAACAAGTGTTTCAATGGAAAGTTAAATTATCAGACATTATAGGGCAGTGGTCGAAATACTTGCCAGACACTGTAATGTAAAAAAAACTGAAAATCAACTTTCTCCGAAGCAAAATTGAAAACTTCATAAAAATGAACAGTAGCTTTAATTAAAAATATATTTTCTTGATAAAAATTTTAAATGGTATGCTTGCCCTCTTTTATCTTTTTTTTAAATGAAAAGGAAAATTCAAAAAATTCTATCTACCTGATACAGACTTTTAATATTCAATAATAAAATTACCTCTTTTTTAACATGGTCCAAAAGTTCAAACTTTTCCATTATTTTCATCTAAAAATAATACATACAGTAAAGTTTGAATACAATAAAACAACATAAAATAACAGTAAAGAATTTAAAACAAGTTGCTCTTAAATAAAAGAGCTTCTAAAATTATGAACTTTGGTTTTTATTTCATTTTTAAAGTATCTCTTTTTTTATCAAGTTACAGGGATTAAAAGATCATGTATTATCAAAAGACAAAAAAAAAAAACAATACTGAAACTGTTATAAATCATGATATTACACATGAACCTCTCATTATGTCATAGGGTGATTAAATATTTGTACAATATTTAATTTAAAACAATGAAACTAATAAACAAATAATTTCAAAGCAATTAAATTGTGTGTTAAATTTGAGTATGAACAATGTTACTGTATCTAACAATAGAAATTATAAGCTGCAGATATTTTGATAAATGTTTCATCAATAAATCCTTTTAACACTTAAAAGTCTCTAAAATTTAAATAATTTCCAGAAACTTACCGTTTCCAAGATTAAAATGCATTGACTTTCACTGTTTTTAACATATTTAAACTTTATTTTTTTTTTAAGACTTAATCTAAAATACAAAAATATTAAAATGATTGAACTAAAATATGAATCTTTATTTACATCAAGTAACTTCTGACATTAACACATACATTAAGGCAGGTCCTAATTTTGAGCCATATTTTACAAACACCCATTTTTTCACCCAAAAACTACTGTGCTCTCATTTTCTTGTCTAAATACAAAGAAAAATATTTCGTGAAAAACCAAAGAAAATTATCTGAATATCTATAATTCCAGAATAAGGCAAGAATCTTTTGTAATGATACACCTCTGAAATTGATCATTTAAAGTCATACAAGGAAAATTCATTAGTGGACCCCCTTACTAACCTCGTAATGCAGAAAATTTGCCATTTTTTTAAAATATAAATATTTTTTAAAAGATCAACAAACATACTTATGAAAATGGAAGAGATTTTTAAAAACCCTTCCTTCGAAACAACTGCCAGTAATTAATAATTTATAAAATATCTACTGTAAATAAAATGTAATTAGAAATTACATTAAAATTAATTTAAGAGTCTATATTTCCAATTATATATATGTAAATTATATAAAACTTTCTAGAATTGTTTAAAGGTACAACTTCAAGTGATTTTGGCCAAAAAGTTAACCCCTGTTCAAACTTTTAGAAATGAAAGATTACCATC
>JAYJMI010100542.1:0-11029 GCA_036873855.1 Sarsia tubulosa
ACACTTATGTCAGTTTATACCTTATACTTGTCTCTAACTTTGCACAAAAAAATTAATAAATCTGATGAACGGATCTTGAGATATATTTAAAAAAGGCCAATTTTGGGCCAAAATTGACCTTTTGACCCAGTTTCCATGGAAACGAGAATTTTTCTATAAAATCTGACTGCACCACTTTTCTACATTTTTGACCATTTAACTTCATGCAAAAAATCAGAGAAAACTGATGAACGGTTCCAGAGATAGCTGGGTTACGTAGTAAGTTTTGACTTTTTGACCCCAGTGCGAACAAGAATTTTCGGAATCATCACACTTATGTCAGTTTATACCTTGTACTTGTCTCCAACTTTGTACAAAATATTAAAAAAATCTGATGAACGGATTTTGAGATATATTTAAAAAAGACCCCCTATTTCCATGGAAACGAAACTTTTTCTAAAAAATCTGGCACCGTCACTTTTTAGCATTTATGGATGTGTAACATGCAAAAAATCAAAAAAAAATAATGAACCTATTTTGAGAAAACGCAATAACTAACGTACGAACGGACGGACGAACCAACGAGCCTGAATTTATAGGACTCCGTCGGCAAAGCCGGGAGTCCTATAAAACAAGTCTAAATGAACAGTATTTAATTCGCATTACTACCACAATAGTTTACGTGGTGATAAAAACAAAATCAAATTTAATCTATAGAAAAGAGAATTCAAGTAACAACTAGATAGAAAAATTTAATAATATTAATATTGTATTAAAAATGAATTCTGTGATGAGGATTTCATATATTTGAATCGAAGTGAACCTTTGAGTAGCTTATGGATATTTTAGCTATTCTGCATATCTCTTTTTATAGATTATATATGAACTTTCCTCCTATTCCGATCTTCCATCTACTGAGCAATCCAATCAAACAACACTGTAAAAGTACTTACCAGTAGAGAGATCACCAAAATACCTTGGTATAGTATCACGAAACATTGTGATACCAATGACAGAGAAGACCAGCATGATTATTACCAGTAGAAGCACGATGTTGGTCATGTCTAAAACAATGAGTCCAGCCATTGTTAATATAGAGACTTTTGAAATAATTAATACTTAGTACTACATCAACTTGAAATGTGTCGTTCACATTTAAACCAATCAAATGTCCTAATTTTACAAATAATCAATTGGTTTATATACTTTCGAATAATTTATTTCTTTATTAAAAGCTATTTTTTAAAATTAATAAACTTTCGCATTTCGAAACTATTGTAAACTTTCGCGAGGATAAACTTTCTCAGTTGGAACATTTTTAAAATTTCGCTGGGATAAACTTTCGCGGAAAAAGCTCTCTCTTTCTCCTCGCGAAAGTTTCTCCCAATAAAGTATTTTGTTTTTGCCACCAAAACGAAATGACCACTGGATGCATACGCGAAGACACTTTGTCTTTAATTTCTGTACAAAACTTAACATGGAATTCATCTTACCTTAAAGGAAGGAATTTTCGTGGAATTTACTTTAGCAATTTAGTACAAGAATCGAAAAATATACTCCCGCATAAGGAATTAACTTTGTCTTATCAGACAAACTAAAAATAGTTTCACAATACTTTCTGAATAAACGCCATGACACTTTACTCGTCACTAGAGTTTTACTGTCTTAACTATTCTAACACTTTCAAGTTGTTCGAACTATTTTATTTTAGATACACGGAACACATCTGCAGTACTTTAATAACATTATTATCTCAAAACATAAACAATGAAATAAACTATCCACCATAAGATATCAAAAGAGTATCACATTCTAGTGATTTAAATTAAAACCAAACATATTTAGTTTACTTTCTAACCTGGCACTGACTGCAATATAGTCTGCACTACCACTTGTAAACCGGGCAAGGAACTTATACTAAAGATAACAAGGAATTAATTACTAATGGACCTCCGAAAAAGGATCTATACTAAAGTTACACACGAGTGTGAACACGGGTGAACACGAGTGACCACGAGTGACCACGAGTAGAACACGAGTAGAACTCGAGTGACCACGAGTGAACACAAGTAGAACACGAGTGGACGCAAGTGAACACGAGTGAAAAGCACTTTTTAATTAAAAAGCACAATTTTTTTAGGTAATGAGCACCCCACGTGACCTTTGTACAATTATGACCTTATGTTCATCACGTGACTTTTTAAAAATATTACTACTGATGCTCCCGGCATCCAACAACCATGAAACTTATCTTTATTTGCTGGACCAATACAAGTCCAATTTTATTTAGTTGATGACCATTTGATATTCTAGGTATCACGTGACTCTATAAAACTGCTATTAATGCAGACTATTTCCCATTATTCTGATTATTATAGAAGCAAAATTTCGATTGAAATGTGTGATCTTAGGATTAGAGCGATCTTTGGATTAGCTAACATTTTTTTGGAAAATGAGCGTGCCCAAAAATGACGTTATATCTTTTAGGGTCAAGAAAAAATAAACAATTTAATTTTGAAAGTGATTTAACTGAATTGCAAATGTATAAAAATTATTACGTAAGCTTAAGTCGTTTTTCAAATTAAGGCCGTTTCAATAAATTAAAATGACGTCATCATTTTGTGAACAAAAATAATAGAAAGAAGCACAAGTGCTTTAAATCCTTCGCTTTCTGTAAAACTGCTTGATATTTATTTCCAGAGTTTATTAATTAATGGTATTAACCAATCAAAATGTCAGAAATGATGACGTTATCACAGCCTAAATTTAGGGGATGTTATTGTTTGCTTATGTACCAAGTTTGGTTATATGATGTTATTTTGTTCGAAAATTATAGCAATTTTAGTATTAACCAATCAGATTGCAGCTACATGATGACGTCATCACGATAAATTTAGAAGACATCATTGTTTGCTTATATACCAAGTTTGGTTGTACGACGTTATTTATTTTCAAAAATATTGAAATATTAGTATTAACCAATGAGATTGCAGCTAAATGATGACGTCATCGTAGCCTAAATTTAGGGGATGTTATTGTTTGCTTATGTACCAAGTTTGGTTTTATGATGTTATTTGGTTCGAAAGATATTGTAATTTTAGTATAAACCAATCAGATTGCAGGTAAATAATAACGTCATCATATCTTAAACTTAGGGGGTATTATTGTTTGCTTATGTACCAAGTTTGGTTTAATGATGTTATTTGGTTCGAAAGATATTGCAATCTTGTTATTAACCAATCAGATTGAAGCACGGGATGACGTCATCAGATTTTTACTATTTACATACCAAATTTTGTTTCGTAACATTTTTTAGTTCAAAAACTATTGCATTTTTAATATTATCGAAAGATCTTAACTTTTCACTTTTTATGTGTTTCAAACACAAAAAAAATTTAGGAAAGAATTCGTTAGAAGATTTTTAAAAGGAAAAGTACTTGGAATTTATCTGGGAGATTTTGGCAACATGTGAAGAATTAAATTTCTCAAAAGTTTCTGAAATTTGTATAAAATTTTTTTGAGCCGTTTTGCCAGGAAAAATTATCAAACTTTTTTCTCATTAAAAAAATTCAAACTTTGTTTGTTTTTAATTATCATTAATGTCACATCATGTCTCATTATGGCCAATCGCTGATCGGTTTCCAAAAATTAAAAGAATTGGAAGAAGAAGAAAAATGCTCAAAACAATATCCTTATCCCTAAAGGGTGTAGGATAAAAATGTTGATAATAAATAATACCATATAAAAGTAATATAAAAATTGGATTATAATGATAAAATAAAGCTAAAAATTATCCGTTTTCTTGTTATGCTCTTTCGAAAATATGATGATATCAGCATATATATATGATGTGAGATATTAATAATAATATTAACTGATATTTAATCGATAGTTTTCATACAGATATAAGCTTGATTTTTAAGCTGTTTTCGATGGCTGAACTTATATGTTAATACTCATATGGAAAGAAAATCGTCTAACCAAAAGAAAATGATGACGTCATCATATTTTTAAAGGCCCATAACTCAAAAATGACTCCGTTTTAACTTAAAGGTACATTACCGCGAATTTTTTTATTCTATTGTATGAAAAAACAGCTAATTTTAGGACATGAACTGAAAACCCCATCAAAAAAATAAATGTCATTCAAAAGTTATGCGATCTGCAAATCCTATATTTAAGCATATTTGAGCATACTTTATAAATTATAACAAGAGGAAAGCCAATGGCTTTAAGTCAGCTCTTTAGATAGTCGCTTTATTATAAGCAACACACTCTTAGTAACCGTATGTACTTTTAGCGGAGGTTCCTGATGTTATTTGAGTAGGAAAATTCATACAGTAATGTTAATGTTGGGTCACTTTAACAGTTTTTCGATCACATAGACAACGCGAATTTTAAATTTGCTGAGTGTTCAAAGTGTTTGAAATTGAAAAATAAAATAAACTTTTCTCTAGTATTTTTTTGACTATTCTTTAGCTCGTGTTCTTTTTTTCTTGTCAATAATCGCTCTTTATCTTTTTCTGTAATTGCTAGCGACTTTAACTTTACTTCTATTTTCTTTTCTAAACTTTTCTGTTGTCATAGAAACAAAGCTTGTTGATAATAACAATAACAAGAGTCGAACGACACGAGCACGGTTGAACCATGTCTTTACTACTGAGCTAGCCCTTCTGTTTTTTTTTCTGTATTTTGTATCTGTGTTTAGGGTCGTGGGTCCCGGTTCTTGGTTCCAAGGTTGTGGGTTCCGGGTTTTCGGTCGTGGGTCCCGGGTCGTGGGTCCCGGGTCGTGGGTCCCGGGTCCCGGGTCCTTTTATGCATCTTCACTGATGGAGATAAAAATAATCTCCATCAAATACTACTTGTTTCTCAGAAAGCACATCCGAACCTATTTTAATAGTCAGCGAGCTGACTAATTAAGAAGAACAATGAAATATTCTAAAATACAGTTGTAAAATAGGATTTTGTTGAGCAATAACTAGAGAACGAAAAGGAATTGTGGAAAGATATTTTCAGGTTTTACTAAAGTCAGTATGATCTATATATTAGGCTATTGAAAAAATTCGCGGTAATGTACCTTTAAACCAATTTTAGGTTTATATTACGATTTTTAGGTTACTTTTAGAGGTATAACGTCATTTTTGGGCACGCCCATTTTCCAAAAAAATGTTAGTTAATCCAAAGTTCGCTCTAATCCTAAGATCACACACTTCAATCAAAATTTTGCTTCTAGTCTGCACTAATAGCAGTTTTAAAGAGTCACGTGATACCTAGAATATCAAATGGTCATCAACTCAATAAAATTGGACTTGAAACCTATTGGTCCAGCAAATAAAGATAAGTTTCATGGTCGTTGGATGCCGGGAGCGTCAATAATAATATTTTTAAAAAGTCACGTGATAAACATTTTTCTAAGCTGATTTAAGGCCACAAAGGTTGCAATGGTACAAAGGTCATGTGGTGTGGTCATTACCTATTTTTCTTTGCTTTTTAATTAAAAAGTGCTTTTGACTCGTGTTCTACTTGTGTTCACTCCTTTTCTACTCGTGGTCACTCGTATAGATCCCGAAAAAGCGAAGTTTAAAAAGTTAGATAAATAATTATAAAATTTGATATCAAAATCCATTTCAAAACTGAAGTTAATTTTTTTAATCTATCATGCAGCAAATGAACAAAATTTGACTAATGACATATTCTAACTCCATATCTATAATTGAACAAACAATGAGAACAAATAGATAAACTAGTCATGAGATATCATGAAAACATCTGTCTTTGGAGTAAAAACGTTACCTCTTGATTCCAGTTGTTTTTTTTGTATTATTTTTTGAAAAGACTGCATCTTTCGATATTTTGTAAAAAACACATTTTTTGGGCAAAAATTGACTTTTTTACAAGCCATAATGCAGCAAATGTGCAGAATTATCTAGTCATTCTTTAATTTAATGTTAGCTCTTACTCAAATCTAGAATTGTATAAAAAATGAGAATAAATGGATTAACCAGTCATGAGATATCATGAAAAACGCTATTTTTCAAGTAAAAATTTGACCTTTTCATACAAGAGTTTTCGGTAACATGGCAACTATGCTAGTTTTGACTGTATATATCACCCGTTAACTTTGTGCAAAAATAATTTTTTTTTTTACCTTTTGACTCCATTCGGGACAATACGAATTTCTGTCATTGTTGTTCACTCTGACCTCATGCGAAAATTCAGAAAAAAATAACGATCGGATCCTGAGATTGTGAACGGAGCTGAATTTAAAGGACCCCTTCGGCGAAGCCGGAGGTCCAATAAAACATAAGGAATAAGAAACAAGGGGTGAATTAAAGTTGGATGGATTTTTATTTTTTAAATATTTTTTTAAATTTCGTTAAAATATATTTTATCTTATTCAAGTTATTGGTATTTAAATAACATTTTTGTTCCTTTTAATTCTTTTTGAAATGCAAACAATTTTTATTATAGAAATAGTTCTAATTTGATGACATCACAAGATTACCACAATACGTGATTTAAAACAATATAGGATATAAAACAAATGTTACTCCTCAAGCCTTTCTCTTCATCTGTAACAAGAAACTATAGCAACACAAATTAGGTAGTAGGACGAAGAATTGAACACAGTGATCAAATAATCTTTCGAAATAGAAATGAATAATTTAAGTTCGGAAGGATAAAATGCATGCCAACAGGTAAAAAAAATTGGCGACAGTTATAACAGTCTAATATTCGGACTAACATTCAGACCAGTATTTTCTGATCTAAAACTTTATATTTTTCCATATACTTACTGCTATGCCCCTAATAAACTGATCTAAATCTAGATTTTAAAATATAATCTTTCGAGTCCATTTTGAAGTAAAAGTCGTAAAGTAAAAGCGTTTGAGTGTTTAGTGCCATAAATCATAAATTATTAAACATTTATAATATTTTAGCTTTGACCAAAAATCTATGTAAAAATATAATATATAAATCTTGAGATACAGGAAGGAACGTTTATTTTGTGCCCAACTTTGCCTTGTTTGCAAAGATAAGGATATTTAGAAGGTAATAGAGGTAAATAAAACAAGTAAGATTGACTAGTTGACTCCCGGTATTTATTTTTTAGATATAAATGGAAAAATCTAATGAACCAACAAAATTTGCCTCGCTTGCCCGAAACGAGAATTTTAGAAATATAGGAATAGTGTCATTTTTTACCTCTTTATGTTCTAACATAATAATTATATGTTCTAACATCCTATACAAAACTAGAAAAATCTAATAAGTGGATCTTGAGATACAATGTAAAATGTCTATTTTTGGCCCAAATTTGCCTCCTATGCCCAAAAGAAGAATTTTCGGAAATTGAATAGAGTCATTTTTTATTCTTATTATGTTCTCGCTTCATGCAATAACTAGAAAAATGTAATAAACAGATCTTGAGATATAGGGCAAAATGCCTATTTTGGGCCCAAAACCACAATTTTGGGCAATCGAGAATTTTTGAGAAAAATGCGGCTTCGTCAGTTTTTAGCCTTTATGAATGCCTATAATCATGCAAAAAATCAGAAAAAACTAATGAGCCAATTCCTATAAAAGTTGGTAACGGACAGACGAACGGACAAGCCTGAACTTATCGGGCAAAGCCGGAAGTCCAAAAATAATAGATCTTGTTTGAATTACCAAGTCTTACTATTATCCATCCCTTAAAATACCAATTGTCAATTATATAAGTAAAATCTTTTTCTGCAAAACCTAAATTTAAAATTACCTTCTTAAACTTCTAAAAGCTCTTAGCACCCTTAATATCCGAAGTACGCCACGTCCTGCTCCCGATGAATTCTTCATGATTACTGTAAAAAAATCGAAATATGCAACTTTACGTTCACATGAAAAACATAAATAAATAAAGAATATATAAGCTGAGATCAACAGTTTTCGATACAAGTATTGTTAAGCCTCTCTCACGTTCACCAGATCACAAATACATCATGGATAACATAATCAAATATTTCAGAATTAGGACACTATGTCAAAAATGTAAATAAATTTGATAAACATCTTATGATTATAACGAAAAGTGATTAACAAGTTTCGTTCAAGCCATTTTGGACCCTGTTCTTTTGGACACAAGTGTTTTTCGAAAAACAATGTGGCTCTTTTATTTTTAATTTTTAATGATTCCTAAAAACAGAAAAAAATTATGAACAGTTCTCAAAGTAGATGCATTTTTTACATATAGAAGGACAGTCAAGTTTGAACTTTTTTTCTTTTTTTTTGGGAAAAAAAATAAATTTAAAACAATTATCTTTGTTTTTCTTATTTTCCATTCAAGATCCTTTTCCTCGAGATATATTCTTGGATATATGTATTCCATACGAGAGAACAAACAAACCGAAGAACAAAAAAGCCTGAATCAGCAAAGCCAGGAGTCGAATCAAATATTTACAAATCAATACATACATGGTCCAAATAAAAGCAGTGCAACGATGAGAAAATCTAATATATTCCATCCTTGTTTCCAAAACCTTACGAAACCATGATACCATTTCAATAAGATCTCACACACAAATATAGTCATCATTAATTGGTCGAGCACTTTAAATACACGATTGTATTTACGTTCCTATTATGGTGACAAGATATGAAATACAAATAAGATCATACAGAAAATCAAAACAAAATAATCGAGCATTACCTGAGAAAAAAGCTTTTAAATAAACTATTTTTCATTTGATCTACTCACTAACAGGTTGTGATATTTACAAACTTCGTTTACTTTACGCTTCTCGTTAATCTACTTCGATTCGTTTGAGCTTGTACTTTTATAAACGACTCCCATTTAAACACCCGCCTTAACCATACAGTGAAATAATGGCAAAAAAATCTTAAATTAGGTTTTACAAAAAAACTTGACTGTGTTAAAACTTTTACTAGTCACGAAAAATTGCAGTGGATACTCGACAAAAGTTTTCGTGAGACGGTCATTAAAGAGCCAATATCTGATGTAATGCATTGGGTAGTTTGTGTTCATAAAATTGGTTAACTAGAATATTATTTCAACTGTACTTCAGACGCAATGCATTATATTAAACATTAGCTCTTTAACTAGTACGTTCTACTTTCAAGACAACAACTCACCAAGTTTTTATCAGTTTCAACTGCAATGAGTAAACTATTGGTTAGGATACATGTGAGTATAGCTGAACGAAAGTATTTACTCTTTAGCAATCGACCAACTAGTTCATTGGATGTAAACTCAGTGACTTGTTCTTCAGTCATTGGTGGAATATCTTTCAATATGTTCTCATCTTCTTCTTCATCAATATGGTGCAAGATGGTAACACGCTATGTTATGAAACATTAATTACTAGTGGATCCCTAGGCTTGCCATAGGTTAATAATAATTAGTTGTTTTTAAAAATAACAGTTTCTATTAAAGTTATCTTATTTTGGAACTTGTTTTATATCAACTAAAGGGTTGATTTTATGAGAGAATTTCATCCCGGAATGGGCTCTCCACTCAGAGCTTTTTTACATTAAATAAACTCTTTTCTAATGTAGGTAAGAACAGGACCAGAACAGCTCATATAATCGATCTCTATTATGTAATTTTTTTAACATTTGTAATTTAACTTTTCTTTAGAAAAGACAGTATTATTTTAGATATTAAAGTTTTAATTTGGCAACTTTTGAAATAATGTTTTTGAAATTTCTATACCGTTTATATCAAAGGGACTTACTCAGTCGATACGGTTTTTGGTAAACTTCTATTAAAAATTAAAGAAACGGTCAGTGTTGATGACCAACGTTGAAGTTGTTGTCAAAGTAAAGTCAAAGTTATTTTTTTGCTTCGTATTTCGTAACATTCTTATTTTTTTTGACATCAGCATGCAGCATATGAGCAGAATTTTATTAGATACTCCTTAAAATTTGAAAGTGTCTACCACTCAAATCTATGATGCTATAAATAAATCGAATAAATGGCTGAACAAATCTTTAAAATCATTGTTTTCAATATTAGTTTTGTGAATAATATGAAAAAATTGAGACGTTTTGAAAAAAAACTCTATATAAAATTTAACCTATTATTTTCAATCTCACTTTCTTGCTTTCTGCAACTATGTATAAAAATGTAAAAAACCTATTGAGTTAATCTTGAAAAAAACAAATTGACCTTTCCACTATGCTATCATAACAAAAAAATCTAAAAAAAACGCGCTTCGTCACTTTTGTTCATTTAACTCTTTTAAATTTTTTCATAACTCTTCATGCAAAATGTCATAAAAAACGAATGAAACTATTCTGTACATTTGTGGGAGATCCTTCTCAATACTATATTTGTATCAATAAACAAACCATGGAAAAACCGACCCAGTCTTTTATTCCTGCTAAATGGTTTCTTCCAAAAAATTACAAAACGAATAATACATTCTAACAGTAAACGATCCGAAAAACACTTACTCGATTATTTGTTTTTGACGTTCGAAATATTGTATGAAACTCGTCATCTTCATCTGAATCATCAAAAGTTGTTACAATCTTTGCTTTGATCTTAACTTTGTCAACAGCCTAGTGATTGAACAGAAATAAAACAACATACATAGCTTTGATGTTAACTTTGTCAACAGCCTATTGATTGAACAGAAATAAAACATTGCTTTACAACCTATAGAATTATTATGGTCTGGCACATCTATCTACCAACATTTATTACTCAAACTTTCCTCTTGAAAACCTTCTTACTATTTCAAAAAAATATTTAACTTGAAGTTAATTTTTTATTCTATAAGAAAGTTGACTTTTCTCAAGGAAGCTACCCAGATCAGAGAAATAAGGGACATGTTTATAATAAATGTGCAGTTTCGTTTTCATATTTATAGTAACAAGGAATCAATTACTAGTGGACCCCCGATTATTTTTATAAATGAGAATTGAAGTTAATTATTGGATTTAGATGAAGAATACAGCTGCACAAACTAATAGGGTCCATAAAAAGTGATAGATAGACATTGGATCCCCAGCAACTGATTTTTTCAATTAAATGGTAATATCATGCAGA
>JAYJMI010100875.1:0-11026 GCA_036873855.1 Sarsia tubulosa
TTATTACGTTTTAAACTTTTTCTTAAAAAAGTTATTCATTTTTAATTTTATATATTCGCTACAACATTTATTGTTTAGTTGTTTAATCTTATAAAACCTACCCTACCAATGTAGTTTCAGCAAATTCTACAGGGACATTTATCAGGCTTCCAGTTCTTAATCTTAGAAACAAAATCATTTAAACAAAGATTTCTTATTTCAAAAGTAATCAAATTCCATAAAACTGGTCCAAAATATCAAATGGAACCTTTTCCACTGAAAACACTATTTACATTTGGAATGTGAAGTTCACTATTTGAACGAAGCGTTCTAAAACTTTCTCTAAAAACAAATTCATTTCCTAAGTGACCCTTTGAAACACCATTTATATCTTTATACATTTCAATGCTAATGCTTGGAGATTTTAATGATGTATTGAAAAATACTTATCTTTTACTAATAAAATGTCAAAAGTTAGTAATATGTTGATCAAATTTAAGCTCATCATCAATTGTAACACCCAGTAACTTAACACACTTCCTTTCCCAAACTTTATCAGATCCAACATTTATAAAAGTATGCTCAAACTTATTTCCTGAAACCATCAGATGACGCTTTTCAGTATTTAACTTCATGTAATTGTTTTGAAACCAAGCAATTGCTAGATAAGAGCTCTCTTCTAATTTTAACAAAGTTTCATTTAGTGAGAAATCAAAGACAAATGGGGTTGTGTCATCAGCAAAGTTACACATGTCGGTACTTTTTAAAAGAAAAATAGATCATTGAGATAAATGTTAAACAATAAAGGACCTAAAACAGAACTTTGAGGGACACCCTGCAAAATTTGGCTAAAATCACTAAAGTCAAAACTAATCTTAACATGCTGCCACCTATCTTTCAGAAAACATAAAATCAAGTTAAATGCATCTTTACTAAAGCCATAAGCATGAAACTTAGCAATGAGAAGCTCATGATTTATAGTATCAAAGGCCTTTGAGAGGTCCATCAAAATTGCTCCCATGTATTCCTTGGAATCTATCATTTTTTTTCCATTTCTCAGTGCTCTTTGTGTATTAAAACCAGTCTTATACCCACATAGATACGGAGAAAGATATATTTTAATAAAACTAGAAATCTGCTTGTGCATTAATCTTTCAAAAACCTTAGATACGGTTGATAAAACACTCACAGGTCTATAATTACATGCAGAAGTTGAAGAATTTTTCTTAAAAACCGCAGTGATTTCTGCTAGTTTCAGATTTTTTAGAAACTTACATTTCATCACTAACTCCTCATTCAAAATATCAGTAAGATAAGGAGCCGATTCTATATCACCTATTTTCAAACATTTAGTTGGAATATCTTTAAAAGTTCCATTTTCTTTAAATTTAATTTAGATATTTCTTTAAAAACTTCATCACAGCTTACTTTGGAAAAATTAAAATCCATTTTAGATACATTTTCCTTAATTAAAGAAATACTTGGATGGTTTTCAAACTTTTTAATTGCAATCTCGACATCCATCCAAAGAAACTGGACCACTCAAAAATGCTTTATCACATTTGAGATTAAGATTGTCAACAGCACTATCAAAGTATTTTTGAAAACAATTTGCTACATCAGTTTCCTCTGAAACAATATTTTCATTTTTGTAAACTCGTGTGATATTTCTTTTACCTAAATATTTGTTGCTAAGAAAAGGTTTTACAGTTTTCCAGAATGTTTTGTTATCATTTACCTTTTTCAAGTCCAAATTTTTAAAATACTTTTTCCTCTCTTTCTTATAGAGCCTAATACAGTAATTCCTTTGATTTTTTAAATAAGTGATCATTTTTTACAGAAGGTTTCTTACAAAATTTTGTAGCGAGTTCCGATCTCTTCATCAATGCTTTCCTCAAAGTTTTTGTCATGTAAGCAACATGATTTCCCCTAATAACTTTTTGTTTTATGGGAGCATGTTTATCTAAAACATATTTTAAATGATTCTCAAAAGCTGCATATGTCACAAGTTCTTAGAGAAGCTCTCAAATCAGATCTAAACAACTTATAATTAAATTTCTTATAATCTTTGTAATAAATTACCTTTAGAAGGATACTTCATAACTGTAATTGCTATTTTATGACAATCTGAAAGACCCGTAGTATGAACACTAGTATTCATGAAACAGTTAGGTTTATATAAGACTGATTGCCATTTTAAAATAAAAGCCTGCGAACATTTAGCTTTCGCTTGTTATTGAAAAAAAGTATATTGATCGCTCGGGACAAGCCATTTTTGAATTTAATGATTTCATCAGTTCCCTTGTTGTTATTTTAAATAACAACTATAATAACATAATTAATAGTTTTAATATAACTACTTAGCAATTAGATTTCTTTTTAGATCTTTTTACATATAAAAGTAAAATAATACTAATAAAACTTTAGAGATAGCAAGACTATGATAACAGTAAGTTAAAATTCGCTCAAAAAAAGGTTATAGTTTTTATTTAAGTTTTACTTAATATTTGTCTTACTGTTTGGTGGACAATAGTAGAGTTGTTTAACTGTTTTGTACAACCAAACTATAATCTTTATAACGTTTTAAACTTTTTATTAAAAAAGTTATTCATTTTTAATTTTATGTATTCGTTACAACATTTATTGTTTTAAAATAATTTTGTATTAAAAACTTATAAAAGAAACAAGGAAGTATCGGCCTTAATATCTTCAACATGTATGCTACTTTCGACAATTTTACAAATAAGTCGATTTTTAAAATCAAATATAGTATATTGATATACTTTCAGCAATCTATCATTCGGAATTTACAACAGAACCATTTCATTATTGTCGATCCTCATTAAAACATTCTTGATACAGTATAATGACGTTCACATGTTTCCTCGTTAACATTCATTTCATTTACTTTATGCTATTTAAAAACATTTGTGAAACTATTCCATTACCTAATAAAGCTATATGCATTCCATACAGTATAAAGAGTAAAATAATTATAATTAAAAAAACTTCAATCTTTCGCTTAAGTTAAAAGTAAATTTATAAAATTGATTCACATACAAGTAAATTGTTACTTAGTTATTCAGTCGTTGTATATATCAACGAGGGGCTCCACAACTCATCAAAGTTGTCAAGATATGCATGATCAGCATCGTATGATTTTTAATTTAAATTAACAAATCATATTCGTGTATGCATGCTTGGTTCTTCGTGCTGTTTACATATTCATTCGAATGTTAAAATTAAAACCACGCGTACAAAATTAACAATGGAATAAAAAATGATGAGTCAAAGTTTGTCTGTCAAATAATTTTAAGTAAAATTTTAAGTAAACTTGGTTGTGAACTGAATATAAACATTTTTTTCCCTTTAATACACATACTTTCTTTAGCAATTAGGGTTTTTAGAACCACTTCCTTATTGTCAATCCTCTTTAAAATATTCTTGATCCGACTTTTTTTGAATGTTGGAAAGTTATCATGAAATGATTGTTTGTTTATGTATGAAATCTATTTTAAAAAAGACAAATATCTTACCATTTCCTTCCATATTTAATATCGGTGGTTTTCATTTAATCTGTTTCTTCTTTATACCTATAATATCATAAATAATTACTTGTTACTCACGTAAAATCTGTGAAACCTATTGCGTAGTTTAAGTATTGCTAAGGAGAGTTTCAAAGTCAATAAAGCTTCTAAAATTCACCTCATCCGATTATAAGTAAAATAACTCCAGACTTTTTTAAAGCAAAGCTAATTTGCTTCTTGAATCCTTTTGTTTCGCGGATTTTAAATTCAACCGTCTTAAAAACTACACATATAAATTGGCTCAAAATTTCACAAGACACAAAGCTTAATAAAGATTGTTTTTTTTTGCCAAAACAGATGAGTAAGAAAAACTGGTTTGTTCAAATTTTAGTATTTATTTAATTCACTGTTAACGAATGTAGATGGTTTCGAAAACTAAATCAAAATCTATTATCAAGAATTGTTTTATTAGCAAATCTACAAGAGGTAAAAACTAGTTGCTATCTCAAAAAAAAAGTAGTGAAAAATACTTACCAACTTCAACGTTTCAAATTGTCCATCTAAAAATTTAACAAGTTTCGTTTCATCGTACGATGGTAAAAATTTTTAAATAGTCCTAATTTGTTTATTAATTAAGAATATAAATTCTATTTAATTAAATTCTTGTTTAATGATCATTCTTTATCAATAGACAGATTTGATTGCGTAGAAGCTTTTTTGTCTTGATAACTCAATTTTTTAAACACGATTTAATGGCGTAGTATGCTATTTTGTCTCGGTAACTCAATTTGTAGGATGTTTTTTTTCTAGATAATTCAATTTTTTAAACAGGATTTAATGGCGTAGGATGGTTTGTCTAGATAACTCAAGTTGATGTTTGTTGTTGTTGTTGGTGTTATTTTCGTTTTTATTCTACCAATAAGTAGGTAGTTTGTTTTCCCCGGATGATTAATATGTAACGCTGTGCTGTTTTCAGGTTCAAACATTTTCTGCCGCTTCTTTTGAGTATGGTCACGTGTTATCTCTACACCAATATCTCTTTTCTAAAAAACGATTAAGCATTAACGATTCGTTGAAAGACATGTGATAATTTATTAAAGAGTGGTCACATGACAACTGATGTTAAGTGAAAAAGGAAGGATTTGGCGGAAAAACAAGTTTGTTCTTTTATTTCAGCGAAAGCAGGAATACTGTACAGATTATTTTTTATGGTGTGTGGCCATAATCTGATAAATGTAGGTAGTATCTTTTACTTTTATATTTGTTAGTTAAGAGAGGAAAAGATATAAAGAAAGATTTGTTAATGTGTTTTTAAATTAACCTAATGGCAATGCTGTCCCCGATGCTGCGAGTAAACAAGTTAGTTTTATCAAGTTTTAAAGGTACTTAAAGGTACAACTTCATTACTTTCTTTCTTTCTAAAGTATCTTTTTGTCATATCTATTTGACTACTAAATTTAATAATGAATTGCAATTTTTAATTTTTCTTCTTGATCAATGAACAATTGTTACGTAAAAAGAAGTTGAATATGAAAACGAAAAGAAGTTAAATTTATCACTCATATTGACGGTTTGTGGTAGTTAGCCTGTAATTTCATCATTTAAACATAAGCCTACTACCAAAACCAGTGAGTTCAAACAACTAGAACAAAAGAGCTAAAGGCAGCCCCTCCCCTCCTTTTACGTAAATTTGCTCCTTAGATGCCTTCACCTTCGTGGTAGTTGACCTGTCTCAGGTTCTTATTCTGTTTGTTTTTGTCTTTCATTTTTGTTCTAATATATTTTTTCGATAGTTAGTGGAAGGGGAATTATTACAACGTTGTTTTATGACGATAGTTAGTCGTTGTTATTACAACGTAAGGAAATTATGAAATGATCTCAAATTATTTCACATCCAAAAAGGAATACGTACTGTTATAGTAAAACATGATTTGCTTGGTCTATTTTTGTTCTAAACTCAAAATACAACATCTCGAATTACAACATCCCAGCTGACACGAAGATATATTATATGTCCTATCTGATATAGATAGATATGCAGAAATTTGGCCGGAGGGGGATTCGAACGCACGACCTTCGAGTTAGATCCGTGACGCTCTAACCGACCGAGCTAAATTAACGATATCTACTTCAGTAACTTATTTCACATTAACCGAATACGGCACGATGCACAACCGGCTGTTGGAATCCCTATATTCCAGATTTCTGCATGAAGGGGAAGGGGAGCCAGTGATATATCATAAATTCCATACTATCAGTGTTGGGAGGATCCTCGGATATATATCACTTGTTATGAATTTTTTTCTATTCTATTTTTTATTTTGTCTATCTTATGTTAACATTTTAGATTTCAGAGAAGGGATTTTTATTTACCAACTTTTTGATAAAAAAAGATAATTTTCCCTTTTTTATTGTACGAATGCCAATATGAAATAACCTCAATGAAATATTCCCTCACATGTTCTTTTATGGCTCAATACTATCAGAAATATTAAGAATAGCTAGAGCTACTTTGCAGTATGATAATTTTGTGCTGAAAATTATTCAGTTATTTAAAAGAATGTCAAATCAAGGTGCAGTAGCTGATAATTATTTAAAACAAATTGACAAGCTTTTGAATAACATATAGAAACTCCATATAGAGCGACCTTCAAATCCGTACTCGCTAATTAAAATAACTTTACATTGTCATTTTGTTGTTTTACGTTCTTAAAATGATATGATTCGTTTATAGATGATTCGAAATCAATCAAGCATGAACAAAATCAAAACAAAATACATGTCAATTTTAGTAATCGTACGTAAAGAAATGTTTTCAAAAAGGTTTTGTTTTTTTTCTAAGAAGGATTTGGAGTTAGGATTTATGGCAGGGACTGCAAGTCCCTGACATGTATTTTATACATATTAATAGACATATATCTAAGACATACATCTTTTAGATGTATGTTATACATTAAATTTACTTGGTTTTCCATAATTAGATTGCTATTCATTGGCTTTGCCTGTGCCCCATGCCTCAAACAGTTTCTTAGAACTTTCCCATTGGAGAAAGCAATTGAAAAATAACAAAATAATTAGAAAGCAAGCTTGCATATGTATTATTAAAATAAACAATTAGGGTTTATACATAATTACAAGTGATATCACAAAAAGTTAAGAATTATCTAGCCTTTGTCATATAGACGGATTTCAATGTTTACATTTGCTTTTAGAGCTACTTTACACGTTAATATATTATACGGTGACAAATGTAATCGCTAGCCAATTATTGTTTTGTGTTCATCTTTAATTTAAATAATTAAAATACCTAAAATAATGACCAAATGTAAAAAGTGCATTAGAATGCGTAATTTGGACAGGCATTTTGTGTCTCTTGGGCGACAAAGATTATAAAGAAATAACCTTCATGATAATTCATGAATTATCGAGGCAATCATAACAAGCTACGTCACTTTGAAATCCGTCTATAGTTTCATCATCAAATAGTTCGGTTGAATGCACCATTTACTAAGAAAGAATGCACTAATAACAAGTTAGAACAACTAGAAATACTACAACTTGAAGTTATTTGAAGCCATGAAAGAAGAAAGAAAATTAGTTGAGTCATAAACTTCTAATAAACCCCTCGGTACTAAGTTAATAGTACAACTTGAAGTTATTTGAAGCCATGTGTATCGGCCAAATGGGATATGGGTGAAAACAACAACTTTTAACATTTCGTTAGGCTGTGAATCATGTTTAAAGCCATAAATAAAATACAAAAACTCGTTTAGTATAAGCTCATGTTCAAGTTACAACAGAATACAATCAGGAGACAAAACACATAAAATATGATGCATAACTTAATATTGCGGTAATCCTGGATAACTGGTAAAAAACACCAAATCCCATGTGCGATAAATACTAAGATTATAAGATAAGATGCTAAAGACTATTGAAATAGCATTAGGCAAAGTTATAGCTCATTTTGTATATACAGATTTACAAACGATGTTTTCATTTTGAGCTCTAAAAAACGACTGCTGCAAATAGCGCGGCAAAAACTGTCAAAAACGCCTAATAATAAAACACCGAACAATGCTTTACAGAATTACAGAATAACAGAACAGACAAATTACGTAACTAATATAACTTTAATGACTTAGTTAAATACGTCATTCAAAACAGTTTATTTAATGCTAACATTCTCCAGCCAGTGGGAGAACTTTTCTAACACGATAAATGTCATTAATTGTTATCATTACAAGCTTCTAATAAGCAAAGTTTTGCAGTTGGGCGTAATAAAATTGTTCCATTCGGTAAACGAACATCTGCAGAACGTACTACACCGTCATCACTAACATGTACAGTTTTAACTCCTGCTAAAGGCCAATGATTTCGAGATAAGTTTTCTGTCGCTATGACTACTAAATCATTTTCTTTGAAGTTACACGTATTTTGTAGCCATTTAAAACGTTTCGTAAGAGCCGGTAAATATTCTTTTATGAAGATCTGTCAGTATATCTTTGTAGCAGCGGTGGCTGATTTCCACTTACTCCTACAGTACAATTTAAGTCGAAATTTGTTTCAACAGAAAGGAACGACGGTTTAGATAGCAAATGACTAGGTGTTAAAGCTTCGAAATCGTTTGGATTATTACTGAAAGCTGTAAGGGGTCTACTATTAAGGGTGGATTCTATATCACATAACAACGTTGTTAATACGTCATTACTAAACAATATATCGCCTAATACAGACTTCATACATTTTTTGCTTCATTCAACAAGGGATTCCCACGCACCTCCCATCCATGGGCTATGTGAGGGGATAAACTCCCAATGGAACCTTTTTTAAAGTTGAATATGTTGGTTAAACCGTGTTGTTTTTCTCTCTCGCTAAAAAAAATATAATTCAGAATTTTGAAAAAACGTGCAACCTCGTTTTCGCGTATTCTTTTCTTTTGAGGATTTTATGAGAAACTGTCGAAACTGTTTTTTGCTCCAATGAAATTTTTACCATTATCACTAAATATAACCTTTGGGATACCTCGACGTGATTGGAAACGCTTCAGTGCCAGTATAAAGGAGTCAATAGATAAGTTATTTAGTAAATGTACTGCTCGAACATTCAAACAGGTAAATAAAACACCGTATAACTTACTTGTAGCTTGATTTTAACGTGCCTTTTTAGTAAGTTTGGCATAGGACAAAAGTAGTCGACCCCTCTGGAGGTAAATGGATGCTCTCCTATACTTATTCTTTCTTTAGGTAAATCACTCATGATTGGGTTTACTGGCTTGATATTGACTCTTTTACAGTATGAGCAGTTTTTCAATATCTTTCTGACAAGGGAACTACATCATTTAGGTATCCAATATCGTTCTCGCAACAACGATAACGTGTGATTCCTACCGGAATGCATATTACTACGATGAATGAATTAAATTGATAACAATGTGATATGATGTTTCGCTGATATAATAATTTGATGATTCATTTTGAAAGGAACAACTGCATGACGTATTCTACCACCAACCTTAATTAAGTTATTAGTAAATATTACATTTAATGGTAATAAATTAATTTTCAGTGGTATCGGTTTACTTGAAAATTTTAATTAAGAAAAAAAAAGTTTAAGGATCACTAATTCGCTTTCGTTTACATCGGTCGTGGTGAATTTAGAGAGATCGATGTTGCTAAGGTTTCCTCGTTTATTGTTTAACCAATTTGATTTTAATTTGATTATCCAAGCTATTTGACGCAATAACTTATTATAACTCGAGTAATGTTCCCACTTTATGATATTACAGTAACTTGAAATATTAATTGAATGTACTTGTATATCTTTATCTCCTGTATCTTTAACTTCGACGTATGTAAGTTTTCGATATTCGTATGATGATTAATATTGATTTCATGTAAAAAGTCACGACCTTTCAACCAATGACATTTTTCGAACATATTTTTAAAACTTTGTAGTCTCGTAGCCTCGTCAGCAGGGTTAATTTCACCTGATACAAAATGCCAATTTGACACGTTTGAGTTTAAGTGAATCTCATTTATACAGTGCATGATATATATTGGAAAGCATCGATATTCGTTTAAAATATATCGTAAAACTATCATTGAATCCGTCCATAGAAAAACTTCGATAATGATAAGAAATCTCGTCTAATATTGTAGATTTTAGTCGTACAGATGTAACAGCAGCTTGTAACTCTATTTTTGGTATTGTTGTAGCTTTCTCCTTTAGAGGGGCTAACAGAATTATGCCCAATATGAAGCTAACGGTAACATTTTCTTTTTCTATAAGACGAAATTACGAAACGACGCCGTAAGCTTTTGTAGAAGCGTCTGAAAAGGTATTCAATTCCAATTTACTTTCTAATGATGGAGTAAACTTGTACCACCGAGGTATAACTAAATCATTTAATAACTGCAATGATTGCAATGATTGCTTCCATAGCAACCATCGTTCAACAACATTTTCTGATACCTTGTCATCCCATTGAATTTTTTTTCTCCACAATTCCTGAATAATTAATAATTGGGATCTAAAATACAAGGAGCTAGTATACCAAGTGGATCAAATATACTACTAATGGAACTTAAAATACCTCGTTTCGTACATGGAAAGTCATTTGCTACTTTTAGTATGCTTAGTTGGTCTAACTCCGTGTTCCATTTGATACCTAAAACAAGCTCGGTTGGTAAGATAAAACTATCGTTTTCATTGATTTGTTTAGAAGATATTTCTGTATTTGGTAACGATTCTATTACTTCACTGCAATTTGATAACCATTTAATAAGTCGGAAACCGCCGTATGATAATGCTGCCGTCATGTCTTTTGATATGCTAACTAGTTTTACAGGTGAAATATCTGATGCTAGGAAATTGTTATCATCTATTAGTTTTAGGATTTGTTGATCAAATATGTCTTTTTGGTCAATTGCACATTTTTTTACGATCTAGTGAGCACAACATGGAGAATCTATTTTACCGAACAGATGGACATTCATTTTGTAATCTAAAGATAGGTCGTCGACGTCATCTCTGATTCCACTCTTCACTCTCAAGATCTGATGTGGCGAAATTACTTAATTTGAAAGGTGAACAACTAGATTTAAACGTATCAAATATTTTTATCACATTCGACAAAGTTTCAGTCACAGTTAGTTGGTTTCACAATAAGAAAAAACTTGTTTAGTATAAACTCAAATTCAAGTTACAACAGAATACAATACGGGAGACAAAACAACATAAAATATGATATATATAACTTACTATTGCGGTAATCCAGGATAACTGGTAAAAAACACTAAATCCCATGTCAGTTTGGAAAAAGCCATACCGTAAATTCCTTTAATGTTTCTTTAATTCCTTTCAAATTGTGCAAAAGTTGCACACGACAGTTTCTCATAAAATCCTTCAAAGAAAAGAATACGCGAAAACGAGGTTGTACCTTTTTTTCAAAATTCTGAATTATAAATTTTTTAGCGAGAGAGAAAAACAACACGGTTTAACCAACATATTCAACTTTA
>JAYJMI010101097.1:0-20564 GCA_036873855.1 Sarsia tubulosa
CGTCTGAAACGCAGATATAAGACATATTTTATATAGCCACCATAATATCTAGGGACCCCCGCCTTAAGTACGTTGAGTTTTAACGTCGGCCAATATTTTACGGTATTTCCCTCGAAAACAGTTAATATAGGGTTAGTAATTTATTGTTTTATGAGAACAGGTTTTACATGTGTTGCAGACTTTGATAAAAATTTAAGGTTTTACCAGTAATATTATAACACCAAAGTATTTAATGAAGTGACTTAGAAAAACTTTAATTATGAAGTCAGGTTGTTTTTTTCACCGATGTCGTTTTATTATTATGTATCTAAGATAGATCATAAAAGCGAATGAGTTAAAACATCTGTGCTTCTTGTTTTTCTTTTGTATCAATAATCAGCTGTTTTTAGGACAGAAAGTGTACATCCTTTGAAAGACCTCTACCTTATGCAAATGTTTTTTTCCTTGCGTTTTTTAAAAAAACTTACTACTTTGAGAACAAGTGTTTCACTGGGAATATCTTTCTACAATACACGGATTTATAGTCTCAGTTCCGTTCCTCGAATCACACATTGTTCCTAAGAGACAATACCCGAAGCGTCATATATGTTTGTAAATTTTATTACTCTTTAATGATTTCTAGGAATGCTCGAAAAACATAATTAAACGTGTTCGACGAAAACAACTAGTAACTATTGATAACTTTTGTTCTTGATGTATTTTGAGGAACCGAACTGAGACTATAAAAACGGTGTATTCCATTTATTTGTTCTGTAAATATGGCTCAATAGTGATTTGAAATTTTTATTCTTTTCTAGTGTTTCGCAATTACACTTTGATATCACCGATGGTTTAGTTGCACCAATCTCGCTAAAAGAAAAATATGTCTGTTATCTTTCTAGTACACTTATGGTTTTTATCATCGATTGTTTTTTATGTTGTTATTGGAAATTTGTCAAATTTATGAAAGCTAACCACTAAGCACTTGTGTTTTGAGTGGATTTAGAGCCGATTTCAATAAAGAAAATATTTAAAACAAGCGGTAGAAAAAGAAACAAGGAGCTGTTGAGCTATATGTATTTAAGCTTAGAATCTATTCCAAATTTTTATTACAATACAAAAATAGTTATGTTTGAATAAGCCTCTTTAAGACAATGTGCTATGAATTTGTAGTGTTGCAAAGTGTAGTAAATCTGGGACTTTATTTGATCTGAAATATGATGAGTGCATTTTAAGATAAATTGTCACATCTATATGCACCAATTAAAATATGTGCATAAATAGTACATAAAACTTATGTTTAAAATTTCGAAAACAGTTTTTAAATTTTCGTTCTTAAGTTAGGAGTTTTAGTATTTGCAGCATGTGGCTTTAATATTGATTTTATGACGTCACGATTTGTAAGTATTGCTTCTGAAAATAATAAATTTGAGATATCTCTGGAAGTATAATGATTCAGATGATAGAAACTGGTAGGCTTAAATATGTTATTGTGTGGACTTCAAAAATATTTTTGTCATATAAAAGAGATATCTCAATTTTATTATTTTCAGAAGCAATGCTTACGAATGGTGACGTCATAGAAACCATAGTGAAGCCACATGCTGCAAATACTAAAACTCCTATAACTTACGAACGAAAAAAGATTTTAACATGAAATAAAAGTAATTTGCATAACTTTTGAAGCTCTTTCACATGGGACTAACTTGTCAGAACAGTAGACAATCCCTTTAACTATACAAAATAAAAAAAGTCATAACGATGGAAATTCTCATTAAGATTCCCCAAAAGATAATTGGTAATTATACACAAGAATTTATATGTAAGAATATGACTGTATAATTAGACAAGAACAGTCTCCATAACCTTTTAAGGAGTTCAATTTTTTATAGTTTCTTAGATATTTGCATTCAGTTTTGCTAAACGATGGGAATCAAGAAGCAACTGAGTTTTTTAACAAGTTTTACTTATGATCTACTAACACCAGGAAGTGAAAGTTAATAGTTGGGGTTGACTTTTAAAAACTCATTCAAAATAGTAAATTTCAATAGAGGTTTCAGAAAAATGGTCTCACTTGAAGTTGAACCATTAATCTTGTTATACTGAATGTATACGTTTACTCAACTTTTTTCGATCTCAACAAAACTTGAAAAAACCAATTACTTACAGTTGCAAAGATTTAAATAAGATAAATTGTTTTTCTTTTTGTCAACAAAAATATCAAAAATTTCTGTTGTTCAGAAAATAGTGAATCCCCTCTTATTCTCCGTCCACCTCGAGATTACGACAATAAACAAGCACTCAAGGTTTTGACAAGAAAACGTGAAAAGGCAGTTGTATAAAAGTTTTTTTTATAATGAAGTTTGATTAATAAATGTTCAAGAAATTTGTAATGAAAATATTTTATTTCGTTTATGTATTAATTTTAGCTTTTTTGATTTAAAAAAGCTTGGAGAATATATGGCTAAGTTCCGACAGGCAAAAATTAGGGGTCTGTAAATGCTTTAAGGCTCCTTGCAGTATTACATAGAGTTCATAGCTAGTTTTAAAGTTTCTACTACCGTTTGATTGCTGCTGTAGATAAGATTGACTATACAATTTTACTTATTTTTAGAATTTTATAAAATAGAAAAATTAACAATATGAATCAAAACAATGGGAATGCAGTGGCTCAAAATGGAAAAAGAAAATTGATGGTATGGAATGGAATGAATTAAAAGATGAAATCCTCCTTAGAGAGTTATTACTCATTGAACCCTTTAAATTCAAACCCAGGACAAAGGGAAATGGACATGCTTAGAAAATTATCGCAGACATTTTAAATGACTTTTTAAGTTTAGAATTTCAGGTCGAGCAAAGAGCAGTCAGAGATCACTTCAATACTTTGAAACTAAATTATGAAGCAAAGATTCGCACTGAATTAAAATCTACAGGTATTGCGCCAGAAGAACTTACACTTGTGGAGCGTGTATTAGAAGACATATTAGAACAAATTAAGGAAAAAGAGCAACAAAGGGAAAACGACAAAAGTTCTAAAATAAAAAAATGTTATAAATGCAGCAACATCAACAAATGCAAAATCAACAAATGGTTACATTATTACCGCGTGTGCTACAGAACAATTCAAATCAAGAAAGATGAATCATCTATTATTGCTAAAACTATTTCTTGTTGTGTTATATTATGAACTCAAAAACTCATGTTTTTGTTTTGTTTGGTTATGCAGTTATAAATTATGTTCATATAAAATAGAAAATACAGTTACTCATTTATTTTTTTATTTGTACAGTCTTTTATTAACCCTATTTATACCTGGCTTTTTAATGGGGGCAGATGCAAGTATGCAAATATATGCTTACGTTGTTTGACGAAACTTCACTTTTCACGATGGTACTACTAGATTTTATGATTAATCTTATTTACGCCGCTTATACGACAAAAAATGTTAACACATAAATCTCAAGAAAATATTTAGAAAATCTTCTTATCCTAAATACAAAGAAAGAACATTTTAGTTTTTACAACCAATTTTATATTCAAAGTGATGGAGTAGCAATAGGCTCCCCTTTAGGACCAGTACTAGCAGGTATTTTAATGGTAGAACTGGAAAGAACCATCATACTATCCTTGTATTCTTTGTATGCTACACTTGTTAAAACATGTTGATAATGCACTTGTATACGTTAAGAAGTCCTCAATTGTATACATTTAAGAAAAAATTAACTCCTTTCATACGAATATTAAATTAACTTACAAAGTCGAAAACGATAATAAAATTTTCTTCCTTGATGTTTTAGTTATACGCAAAGATACTATTGAGACAACAGTCTATCGTAAATCTACAAATAGTAATATATCCTATATGGAGATGTATGTAGAAACTATGGCCGAAGTGGGATTCGAACTTACGACCCCTGTTACAGATCAACGGCAGTCTTAATTGTCTTAATTGGAAAGTAGCAACAGTAAAAACGTTAGTTACAAGAGCTTAAAAAGTGTGATCATCTAGAGAACTCGTAAGTGCAGAACTTAAAAATCAAAACGACGTATTCGGAAAAATCAATGCCTATCCTAAACACCTAGTTGACAACATTATAAAAGATATCGAGCATAAAAATTACAACATCAATACATGAAATTACTAAAGAGGGGAATAGCATTGGTTTATAATTTCTATTATAATACTAAATCACTTCTATTTATTTGGCTAATTGCTTAATTTATACGCTTGTCATGCAAATATGACAAAATATCATTAACAAGAAGGTTTAAAAGTCTTCTTGAAAATATGATTTAGTCAATGCTCTTTCTTACTTGACACAAATAAGGTAACTTTGTAATATTGAGTAAGTGTATATACCAAATATCTATATGAAAAACTTTCATTAAAAATAAGTTACAGTACATGCTTGTAAACTAGCTGATTGACTTAATTTATATATCTTGTTTGAAAGTATGAAGGATATCTTTAGTTACAGAGGGTGATAAGTTTCCATTTTTGGTTAAGGTTTTATCCATATCTTTAAGAGGAATTTCTCTATATCTAGTTGATATATTAAAAATGTATTTAGACCTAGGCATTAGACCATAGTGCGTCAACCATTAGCATGATATTAATCTTTGGAGTTGTCGTAAGACTTAAATTGTTTGTCGTAACTAATGATTTTTCATTAAAATGCCAACACGGTGTGTTTTGAAGCAATTAACAAATTAACATAGAAGTAATTAAGTAATATAATACAATCTATAAAATGTTGCCATTTCTTTCATAATATTTTCATGTGTGTACTAATGGCTTCTGAGAATCTAAAGAGTATTTGAGACACGGCCTTTATAAAAGAAGTTAATATTTGTTATTCCCTTCCTTCGTATTTCCATGATCAATACCACTGTTAATATATCAAAGGTAATGCAGAAGATATAAGCCTATAAACAGGTAAAAATATTCTTAAACAATTGATAAGATCAGTTACTATCACGCTTCCTAATAATGTTAATTTAAAAACAATATACAATGCTCAAAGTTATCGTCTTATTTTCAAATGAAAGACTTCACAAAATTACAACATCAACATGATATTGCGTAAAAAGTTGTATGCATGATAAATCCTGTTCAACAGAAAATAGGTGAAACAGGACGTCGTTTACAAGAAAGGGAATTGGATCACGCAGGGAGAGACAAAAACTCCAATGTATCCCAACATGATATTAATACAACAAATGTATCACCCTCCTACAAAGACTTTAGTATTATAGCTCTAGGATACAAAGGTAAAAGTTACAAGGGGAAACTGTCGGAAGCCTTGCATATAACGCATTTACGTCCAATTTTAAAGTACAAAATAAGTCTATTGCCCTGAAACTTTTAAATTAACTTAATACATATAACTTTAATGATTTAAATATTATGAGTATCATGTTAAGTTACTTAAGTTACCTTGGTAACATAATTTGCTTACGTCAACTTTTCGGTTTTAAGAAATATTTTAAATTTTATGATTTACATAAATAAGTTTTACTCCGTAGATAATTGGATAGTCGAATATATAGTTTTAGACAATATTAACATCGTTTTGTCTATATACTTGAAATGAACACGCTTCTAGTATTCCTTTTTCTTAATCAAAATGTGATAAATATCTACAACTTAGGTGATGCAGCAATTAAGTAACTTATTCTAATTGTTTTAGCAGTTTATTATTTATCTATTGATAAGAAATAACTAAAACTAGTAAAGAACATCAGTAAATAAAAATATTAGCGAAAAAAAACAAAAAATCAATAAAAAATATTGTCTGTAATTTACTAAATCTTGTCTGTAAATTATCAAATCAAAATCTGGTCGGCAAATTAAAAAAATATATTTCTACTAATCGGGGTCGTGAATTTAGAACAATAATGAGATAAATATATCGCACATTGTTTATTTAGTCAAGATATAAAGAATAACAAAATGTAGACTTGTAGAAGCTACAATGGTACCTGTCTAGATATGACACGACGCACACAAAAAATTAAATGGATTCAATTTTCATATAATATTTATTAGTAATGCAACATCTTCCAATAAGCCTACAAGCAAGCCTACAATAAATAAGGACCAAAAAATAACTTCCAAATTTTTGCCGTTGTCAACGTTTATTTCCAAAGATCAGCAAATTTCTGATGTCTTCAAGAAGTAGATAAAACTTTTGAATGCCAAATGCTATAATGATCATGAAGTATGACGTCATACTATTCGATGACGTGAGATGATAAAAGTGTACTACCAAAGTTTCTTACAAAGTTTTAAGTTGGTAACAAACAAAAGTTACAGCTATTTACCTTTTTCAATATGTAACCCTGATAAAACGTGATTAACATATTAAAATTCAATAATCAATGATTAGCATTTCTCAAAAACAGTTAGACAAAAAAACAAAAAATAATTGTAAGATTAGTATATAGCTTAATACATGCCCAAACATTTTAAACATAAATGCTCGAGAGACTTATGAATGAAGTATTACAGTATATATTACATGTCATTGTTTATAATGAGTACAATTTTTGTTTATCTATATATGTTTTTATAATATGAAAAGATAACCGCCTCCTTTTTTCAAAAATATTTCATATAAGTAGAGAAACGATATCATCTATTCTAGACTGTTTTTCTACTTTGTATATTATAAAAATATTATTTCTGATAAAGGTACCGGTTTCTTAAATCAGTTTTACTATTAGTTTTCCGCTTTTTCAATCTTGCCTAGACTAGATTTAGTCGTTCTTTTATGAGAAGCTGGGTTCGGGAATTGGAATGGGAAAAAAACTTCTTCTCCGAAATTTTGTCTCGGAAATTTACTTATAGGTATTTGCAAGATCTAAATTTGGATTTTTTAAGGCTTGAAATCATGCACGAGTTGCTTAAGATATAAATTGGAATATAAGATATATGATATAAATTGCGAGAAATAAATGTATGTTGAAGAGTTTATCTCTTTAAAACAAGTTGTTATTTTTCAACATATCTTTGAATTCTAAATCACTAATTGAGTGAACAGTGAATGAGCTTTTTTAAAATCAAAAATTCAGTGTAATGCTAAGTATTGGAGTTGTGGTTTAAGGGAAATTCCTCCGACAATTTGAAAATAAGTTTTGTTTATATAAATAGGAAAAATAATTTTTTTATATTTTTTGCGATAAATAATTCTTGAAGAAAAATAGGAATTGAAGTTATCCTGGTATTATCCTGGTACTATTATGTCAAATATCTTTATGTTAAAAACATCGGTGCGGCTTTAAGATGCTAATTAAAATTCCATTGCACACCATTCAATGACCTATTTAGTGTATAACTTAATAACAGATTGAATCCTTCTAAATGGAGTCATCTTTTTAAAATATGGATTGATCTGACTGAAAAACGGAAAGTAATTACAATACTAATATATCAAGTATTAACAGGAAAGGGAAGAAATACAAAGATATCAACCTGGCCAATTCTTATATCTGAAATCCTAAAAAAAAAATAAAAAATAAAAAATACAATCATGATTAAAAATGAATGGTAGAAAACAGCAATATATTTGACATTGATTTTTCCAATCTTTGAAATTTTTCTTTCAAGATGCAAACACGCTGATTTTGCAACTGTCTAAGTTAGTCTCTTCACGAATTAATAGACTGCAGGGAATTCCAACATCTACAACGTTTCTTGAGTTGTTACCTCCAATATCAGTTGAGTTTAGAGAAGCTCCTGAATGACAGAAAAAGAGAATCTATTTTTAAGAGCCATACATAAACACCTGAATTATGCTATTTATGAAGTAAACCAATAACTAATTACGAAATTAAAGGTACTTACTCATCTGATTTTTCCAAAGAACTAATCCTTTACTGAAACTTTGTGAACTAAAAGATATCCACTTCAGTTGTATCCTGTAAAAATTTGAGCAAAATTCTATGTGTAGTTTTTGAGATATTTGAATTTCAAAGCCGCTAAACAAAAGAAACCAAGATGCAGATTAAGCTTCTTACAAAGTTTTGGGTTGTTTTACTTTTAGTCGGCTGAATCAAATTATGTATATTTTAGGAGATTAATTGACTTCCAACCGCTTTCTTCTTTGAGCTGCCGCTTGTTATTTTTAGCTTTAAGATCCTCAACTGACATGAAAATGACAGACTAAGAAACATGGCACCATCCCATGTGTTGGGGTCATAAAAAGAAGGACACAAAAGTAACAAAAGTAATTTATTTAAAAACTGTTTAAGAGAACTTATATTAAAGGTTTCTGAGGCAGAACATATGCTAGTCTTAGTAGAACCTTTGGATCTGAGGCACAGCTGCAACTGGGTTTTCTAAGCAAACAATAACTTCAGTGGGTAACCCCAGAGCTTTTTCTCAGTTTCATAGTTTCTAGGTTCTTAGGTGTTTAAAAAAGGTTTAGAAAAACTCAAAAGAGTCCTATTGTTTTCTTATTTTCTGTTCTCAGGTTAACAGGTGACGACTACTTCTATCTGCGTAACTGGCTTACAAATAAAGACGAATTAGCATTACAAACTAAAAATGGAACGATAAACTGGAATGCGCTGATTTAAAGTTGAAAATTTAATACTTCGTTAATATTTAATATTTTACTTTGAGAGACAGTTTTGTTTACGGAAACGTATTTAAAGAGACAAAGATTCTAAATATATCTTACCTAGTTGGGTGGTTGTTGGTACTTCATAACACAAGAGTTGATGTTCCTAAAAGATGTAAGTAAGTATTATTGGTATTATGCCATTAGAAGGCATTTTTAATATTTGATATACAAACATGACCGATGCCAGAGGACTTTAGTTCAAATCCCACCTGATGTTCCATGCATATCAATCAAAGTTTTTGCGTGTGCTCACAATAAGGAAATGTTTTTGCAGAAAAATGTATTCTCTTTTTTCATTTTTTTCAGACACGACAATATATTTTACAAACTGCTAAAAAATGGTAAATAAAAGACTATTTTTCTTAGCAATACCTTGAGGTTATATACAAATGCTCCCACCGTGATACATCCCGCCAATACTAAAGCGACCCATACCCATATACTGAGGTTACTACCTAAAAATAAATGAATCATAATCAAAATACCTACACCCCTTCCTCTGCGCACTAGCCCGATCCGCCCCTGTGAAATCCTTAGTGAACTAAAAGTTTTCTCTTTGTTTCCCTGGGTAAAATTTGGAACAATTTTTTTCCCCAGTGAAATCTTTGTCAAAACGGATTCTAATAAAAGTTTTTTTGTGACATGACTAACCCAGTTAAAGCCATTCAAATGATAAATAATCTTCTTCCTATACTTCCTAATTCTCTCTCCCCAGTACATTTTTAGCATAAAAAAAAATCCCCATTGGGATTTTGAAGTCTCGTCGGGGCACAGAGGCTAGAACATTATATAGTCCATTAGATATACTACGGTTGTTGTCTACTTTTTTCTTTTTGTATAAAGTTTATGAATATTTTGTTAACTTCTTTTGTTGGAACACTATACATAATAATAGAAAGCTGTATATTTATTTATTTCAAATTTCATAACCACACATAACAAACATACCTTTTTAAACCTATAACAAAAATTTACAAAACAATGTAAGAAATATCAAAAGTGACATGACACTTTGAGTTACATTGTTTGCAGTATCTATCTATATTATACCATCTACTGGGTTCACTTAAATTATTATGACATCCTATACTTAGTTTGTTTAATGTTCTTTTGTTATAAAAATATTTGATTTCAAGATATTGTTCAATCTTTTAATTTTGTTTAATCCACCCAGTAATTTCACTTTGATAACTACCCATCCAATAATTTCACTTTGATAACCCACCCAATGATAACTACCCACATTCATAAATTAAATCAAGCATACTTTTCTCTTGAAAACCCTTGAATAAACCTTCGCAGATAAGTTCAATTTCAACATCAACAAAAAGAGGAAAGCGTCACAGTTCGGCTAATATACTTACATTAAAAGTTGTTTTGAGAATGCCTAAAAATTTGTTTAAACATCGAGTTTGTAGTATGTAGTTTTTTATTGTTACTTTCTAAAGTTTTTTTAAAAATCCCTAGCCCACGGTATAGACCATTTACGACAAAACTCGTTTTGTTATGGTCTATGAACATTCCCATAATAAGCCGTTTCTGAATTCTGAAAACCTATGCTCATTAGCACTAGAATTTACTTTCTTATTATCAAAAAAAAATCTTGGTAAACGATACTTGTTCCCAGTCTTTTTCTCAGACAGCTTTTCCTGCGAATGCGTATAGACCAAGCTTTAACGTGATCTATAATCGTAGTCTAATCACCCTAGCTAAGTTTTACAGGAATATAACAAAATAGATATGATTAAAAAAACAATCAATTGCATGAAAGTGTGTATAGACATCTCTTTCGATCTATGCAAATATTTGTATATAGCAAAACAAGCAGTTTTTACTTTGTTGACTTATTTTTGGACTCTAATATGCATTTTTCCTGAAAATTAACTCTAGATAGGTGTATGTAGCTACGGATTCGATACAGTATCTAGCAAACAAAACTTATGTTTCTTTGTAGTAACTCCTAACTTATGAAATATCATGTTTTGTTTTCTGCAATTTATCTTTATAACTCCATTTAGCGCAAACTTATTGAATTCAACTTTCGTTGAAGTAGTACCTGATTTGGTTTCCTCGGATTTTTTCTTTTCTTCATTGGCTTTGTTAGCCGTTCTTTCAAATTGTTCATCTATTCCTTCAGCTATTCCCTCTTCGACCTCTTTTCTAAACCTAATGCAGCACGATGTGCACCTTGTAATATAGATACCAAAGCATTTTTCAGGTTCAGCTTTTTGGCATTTGCACATAGAGGTGCAACTATGCCAGTTGTTCTTGTATTTAAACTTCCAAAACTTTTCTTCTTTTTTACAAGGCAAACAAATGCAACAGCCCAACATCGTCATTATGATTATTAAAGACTGTAAATAACCCATTATTATTATTATTGATCTAACTTAAATAAATTATTAATCCTATAAGTAATATCTAATTAGTAAACCTGTTATCAATAAATGTAAATAAGCAAGTGTTTTTAATACTTGTTAATACTTAATGATGACTTGCTGAAAGTGGAAATTCCCTCTAATTTCCCTCAATCTCAAATTAAAACCTTTCGATTAAGATTTAAAAAAAAGATATTTCGCAAATCGTTGTTCAAACCGTATAAATTTAATAAATTTCAATAAATAAAATATAATACCATACCAATATAATGTTATGAATAAATAAATAAATTTAATATATCTAATACATAACATATATTTAATGCACATAGACATATCACTTATACTCTCATGACAGTGTAGTTACTGTTTGTTATTTTTGTACATGATAACAAGACAAAAACAATAACAAAAACGACAATGCTTACATATAACAATGTAAATGTAACATGAGCCCACCCAACATGATGGTGGAATTAGAAATCAAATCAAATTTTGTTAAGTCATAAACTAATTACAACATATTTTTAAATCATATGATATTGCAATTATAAATTTACGGGTCTTTGCAGCATAATAATTTCAACACCGGTTCTCAAAATTATTTTTCCAGAGTTATGCAACTTTTAAAGCCTGTCAAGTCTAATGCATAAGTTTCCACGTTTCGTTCATATGGAAAAATAATTCTTCGCTCACCGAAGAAATATTTAATTTGTTGTTATCAAGTGGCAATGAGACAACCCTGTTCATTCTAAATAGTTTCACCGCTACGAGATTTCGTTTATCAGATTTTCATTTTATCGTTTATCAGAAATGGCGGTAGTAGGTGGAGGATATTTTTATCTATATAAGTCTATAAAAAGTTTTCTAAATCAATCGAGATTTCGGTTTGGTCAAAACAATTGTCAAAAATATTCCACGCTTACCGAGATTTTATACGGCCCTTTAGCCTTAAAATGTTATTTATCGAAACATCGACATTCCAAATTAGGTTTTAGTATGCTAGGTCAATTTCCAGCTTACATGGATAGTAAAAATTCTTTATATATTGAAGATACATATTTAAAGTGGAACATTAAAGGTCTTGAACTTCAACCATAGTTAGTACTTTGAGCACAAATCAATCATACGACATTCTGGGTTGCCATTATAGTTGCAGTGCCTTATACCACTCTCCATCTCCCCACCTAAAGCTAACCACTAACCACTTGTGTATCGAGTGAATTTCGAGCCAATTCAAATAAAGAAAATGTTTAAAACAAGCGGTAGAAAAAGAAACAAGAAGCTGTTGAGCTATATTTATTTAAGTTTAGAATCGATTCCAAATGTTTATTACAATGATTTTAATGATTTAAATATTTTGAGTATCATGTTAAGTTACTTAAGTTACCTTGGTAACATAATTTGCTTACTTCAACTTTTCTGTTTTAAGAAATATTTTAAATTTTATGATTTACATAAATAAATGGATAGTCGAAAATATAGTTTTAGACAATATTTACATCATTTTGTCTATATCCTTGAAATGAACACGCTTCTAGAATTCCTTTTTCTTAATCAAAATGTGATAAATTTTTATACCTTAGGTGATTCAGTAATTTTAAAGTAACTTATTCTAATTGTTTTAGCAATTTATCATTTATCTATTGATAAAAAATAACTTAAACTTGTAAAGGACATCAATAAATAAAAATATTAGTGTAAAAAATAAAAATAACAAGAAATCTGGTCTGTATTTTAATAAATCTTGTCTGCAAATTATCAAATCAAAATCTGGTTGGTAAATTAAGAAAATATATTTCTACTAATTGTGGTCATAAATTTAGAACAATAATAAGATAATTATATCATATTATTGTTTATTTAGTCAAGATATCAAGAAGTACACAGTAGACCGATTATAATGTTTACATTTGCTTTTAATGTTACGTTACACGTTAATGTAGTATTTGGTGACAAATGTAATCTCTAGCCAATTATTGTTTCGGATACATCTTTAATTCAAATAATTTAAATATCTAAAATAATGACAGAATGTAAAACGTGCATTAAAATACGTAATTTGGACAAGCAATTTGTGTCTCTCGGGCGACAAAGATTATAAAGAAATAACCTTATTAAATTCATGAATTATCGAGGCAATCATAACAAACAACGTCACTTTGAAATTCGTCTATGTAGTTTTGTAGAAACTATTATGGTACCTGTCAAAATATGACACCACGCCCACAAAAAAATAAATGGATTCAATTTTCATCAAATATTTATTAGTAATGCAGCATCTTCCAATAAGCCTACAAGTATACAATAAATAATGGCCAAAAAACAACTTCTACATTTTTGTCAGTGTGAACATTTATTTCATAAGATCACCAAATTTTCTATTTTTCTATAAATGAATATTTAATTTTACTTGTATCACGAAATATGAGGTCATACCTTTTAGATGATGTGAGAGGAAAAAAGTGATTATGCAAATATTGCCAAGGGTGCTACCAAAGTTCATGACAAAGTTTTAATTTGGTGGCATTTAACAAGAAAAAGTTACAGCAACTTAATTTTTTTTAAATTTAGCCTTGAGAAAACGTGGTTAACAGATAAATAGTGCAAGTCAAAAAGTTTGGGGCATGTAACATTTTCTCAAAAAACTAAATGCCTTCAAGATGATTTGAAGATTAGTATATTGCTTAATACATGCCCAACCCTTGTTTACTACGTTAATTTTCAATGCACGAGAGACTTGTTGTTTTCTATTATTTCAAAATGAATGAAATTTTTGTATTACATTTCATTGTTTATTATTAGTACAATTTTTGTTTCATTAACATGTTTATTATATATGAAAAGATAACCGCCCCCTCTTTTCAAAAATATTTGATATAAGTAAACAAACGATATCATCTAGTCGAGACTGTTTTTTTTTTTACTTGGTATGATATGAAGACACTTTCTAATAAACGTAGCGATTTCTTGAATCAGTTTTTTATGAACATCATGTAAGTGTTGGCTTCAGGTAGAAATTGAAATATAAGATATATGATTAAAATGGCGAGAAATTGCTGTAACGTTTGCTTGTTAAATGCCAGCAAATTAAAACTTTGTCATGAACTTTGGTAGCACCCTTGGCAATATTTGCATAATCATTTTTTTTATCTCACGTCATCTAAAAGGTATGACCTCATATTTCGTGATACAAGTAAAATTTAATATTCATTTATAGAAAAATAGGAAATTTGGTGACCTTAAGAAATAAATGTTCACAACGGAAGTCAGTTAATCTCCTAAAATATACATAATTTGATTCAGCCGATTAAAAGTAAAACAACCCAAAACTTTGTAAAAAGCTTAATGTACATATTAATCTATCTACATATATAATATGTAGATATAGATATAAGATCTTGGTTTCTTTTGTTTAGCGGATTTGAAATTCAAATATCTCAAAAACTACATATAGAATTTTGCTCAAATTTTTACAGAATACAACTGAAGTGGAAATCTTTTAGTTCACAAAGTATCAGTAAGGATTAATTCTTTTGGCCAAATCAGATGAGTAAGTACCTTTAATTTCGTAAAAAATGGAAAATAGGAATTAAAGTTATCCAGGTATTATCCTGGTTTTATTACGTCAAACATCTTAAAAACATTTAAAGGTGCGGCTTAAAAATGCTAATTAAAACTCCATTGCATACCATGCAATGACCTAATGACCAATGACCAATGACCAATGACCAATGATTCATGAATGAATCCGTCATGTTTGCATATCAAATAGTAAAATTCCTTCTAATGGCATAATACTAATAATACTTACTGACATCTTTTAGGAACATCGACATTCCAAATTAGGTTTTAGTATACTAGGTTCAATTCCAGCTTACATGGATAGTAAAAATTCTTTATATATTGAAGACACATACTTAAAGTGGAACATTAAAGATCTTGAACATCAACCATAGTTAGTACTTCGAGCATAATTCAATCATACGACATTCTGGGTTGCCATTATAGTTGCAACGCCTTATACCACTCTTCATCTTTTCCCTCCCCCCCCCAAACAGTTCGATTCAGAGTCAAACTCTACAGTTAATGCTGAAATCAAGTCTTGTATTCTCTACCAATTAAATTAGAGTAATTATTATACGTAACCAGATTATTTGTATTTTAACAGTTAAGTATTAGCACTGGGTAGATTAGCAAAAAATCTGCAATTTAAAATACGACTTAGTCTGAGAGTTTCAGTTCCAAATTAAATCATAGTAATTTCTTTTTTTATATTTTTGGGATCAGCTGATTTGGCCAAAATTTAGTTCCGAAAATTTTATTTTTTCCCGACTTATCCAACCTTTAGGTACATTATGTGGATACATTTTATATAAAAGAATAATAAACAAAATGGAGGAGAACAAACTCTTTGCAAAAGAACAAGCTGGTTTTCGTAATACACATAGGAATGTTGATCACATATTTACACTTAAAACAATGATAAACAAGAGGCTTAAATCAGGGAAGTTCTTGTACGCATGTTTCGTTGATTTCAAAAAAGCTTTTGATAGTGAAAGCTTTCAAACTTAAAACGATTGGCATTACTGGAAATGTTTTTAATATCATTAAGTCTGTGTATAAGAATTCTGAAGCGTCTATTTTTATGAATGATAAACTATCTAAGTCTTCCTTAACTACCACGTGACAGCAATCAAATAAGATCTTTTTATCTTATTAAGAATCTTAAACTGAGTTGGACTTTTTGTCAAACCCTTTTTCAATTGTTTTTAGTAAAATAATTTTACTAACTAAGCTTTGGCATAAATGATATCACGCACTTCTGTCAACAATGTTTCAATGCACTTTTTTAAAATAATATATCTTTCAGTATCATATTTCTGGATCTTTTAAATCAAGAACAATTAGTTTTCAACGCCTTCAAGCATTGAAAGTGGCCTTAACTTTTTTAAAAAATTGTTATTTTTCAAATTTCAGACAATTTTACCAATTTCAAGGTTCTCTTAAAATAATTTCTTTAAAAATGTTTTATTAAATGCTACTGTTTATTAGTTCTTTTACCTTAATATGTTTTTGTATATGAGAGGATGACCGCCCCCACTTAAAATATACAAAAATATTTTATAAAGTAAACAAATGATATCAGCTAGACAAAACAGGAATCACGTAGCATATTATGATAATAATATGTGTGGTCAAATAGATTTTTCCGCTTTAACAGTGGTGGAAAACAACAATATATTTGATCAGAATAGTTGCCATTCATAATTTTTGTTTGTTAAAAGTCATTTTTTATTGTCTTTGACTATAATAGCTTTTACGTTTGATTCTATATTTGGAATATTTTCTTCCAACTTGTTAACTTTCTTTTAGATTTTAATTATCCCTTCATGATACTAACACGCAGACTTTAAAACTGTCTAAGTTAGTCTCTTCATGAGCATTAGCACAATTCTCAGGAACAGAGACCGTTATTAGACTCCAAGAATTTCCAACATCCACAACTTAACTAGAAGTGTCAGCTCCAATATCAGTTGAATTTGGAGAATCTCGTAAGAGACCCTATTTCTAAGAGCCGTACATAAACATCTGAAATATGGATTATGCTATTAAAAGCAAATGTAATAAATAAATTTTTGGTTTTAAGATCCTCCAACTGACTTGAAAAAGACAATCTAACAAAGGTAAGCATCATTCTATGCGTCGACGTCATCAAAAGAAGACATAAAAGTAACAAAAGTAATTTATTTAATAGTAGTTCTAAGGGCACTTGTATAAAAGATTTCTTAGGCAGAATATATACTAGTTTTAAAGAACTTTCGAATCTGAGGTCACATGAAACTCTGCTTTCTAAGGAAATAATAACTTAACAAAATTTTAAAAATCTATGTAAAAATGGTTTAAAACAATTGCTTTTACCAAAGAGCCCTATTTAATAATAATGGTCAGAATGATCATCTTCGAGTAATATTTGCATCCAAGAAAAGTTTTTTTTACATATGATGTCATTACGTTATATATACGTCACGTGACGTCATAATTTAGCGAAATTGTCTAAAAACGCTTAAAAAAACCCGGACGTCATCATTTTAAACTGACTGTTTTTTTACTGTTTTCGATAACGTTCAACTACATATATAATCACTGAAAATTTTAAGTCGTTTCATGCAGTGGTTTGGTAGATAAAACATTTTTTATCCCAAATTTTGGTGAAAATTGCATTTTTTCTGTAAAAAGCATTAAAAACGTAAAAAAAAAAATTCTTCATAAAATTAGTTTGAATCTAGTAAATATCACTAAAATTGGTCAGAAGTGTTATATCATTATTATAAACATTCTAATTATATATTTTTTTGTCAATAAATATTGTGATGTCATTATAGCGTCACACGTCGTTATTTAACGTATCTTTAAAAACAAAATCCTATGAAATGTGCTGACGTCATCAAATACTTCACTTATAAAGCCATCAAACTTATTTAATGTAAAACTCCTATGTTACCACCTTCCAATAAGGGGTTAAACGTTCTGATTGGTCAATTCGTTCTGATTTATACCTGTTGCAAGTATGCTCACTTGCAAAAAATGCTGATAAAAATGCTGACGTCAGCCAAAATAAAGCTTCTGATGCCCAAAATTTTATTCGTTTAGAAGCTAAATTTTATTAGGACTAAACATGCAAAAAATCAGAGTCATAGCTATTTTCGTTCTCGAGTTAGCGGGGGGTAGGTACTACCCCCTCTATATATTTAACGTCCACACAAAAGCCCATACATAATAGGGTTAATACTTGTAAAGTTGATGATATGATTTTCTGAGCATGGAATTGCCATCAGTCTATTAATATCTGCCAATGACGATTGTTAAAACGAATACACCACAAATCGTAGTCTAAGGCTGCATAAATAAAATATAATGCCAATATAATATAGTGAGACTCTCGTGACGCAGTGTACTTACTGTTTTTTTATTTTCGCACAAAGTAACAAGACAATAACAATAACAAGATAATGACTGAAGTAGGTTAAAATAAGCCCACCCAACATGATGGTAGAAAGAATCAGAAATCAAAGTAAAAGAGGAAAACATATTGGCAAAGAAAACTTTATTCCCAGTGGGTACATATCGAATGAAAAAGATAAACTAAAAGATGAGTTTTAGCACTTCTAATAATAAATCAAACAATTATGTCTACTTTTGGATAACATTTTCAGTTTTTGAAGCCACCAAAGAAGTCCAAAATTAAGAAAGAAATTATATCTATATATGTTGGTGACTGTTTATACAGTGTGTCCCAAAAAAAGCAAACCCGAACTTTAAGTTTTATAACTTTTAGTTGTAGCAACTTTTTCTGAAAAGAATTTCACCATTAGAAAGAGAATGTTATTGACTTTCCGAAAATGTATAACTTGTTGTTGTTTTGTGACTAGTTTTAAAGTTATGAGGCGTTTTGTTGCTTAATTAGGTCGTTAGATTTTTAAAAGTCTATTAAAAACGTTTTAATTACTTTTAAAAGCTTTGTTTCAGCGCATGCTTTCTTTCTTTTAAATAATTGTTTAAAAAAATATTTTTTCTCAAAAATATTTTGTAGCTTTTTTTAATGACTTTCAATGTTAAGTATTTTTAAAATTGATAGTTTCTTTTGTAATATTTTGTAATTCTTTTGTCAAAAGTTTTAATTGACTTTTAAATTTTTAATGACTTAAAAAGGAGACAAAATCTCCTATAACTGAAAAACTAATTAACCATATAGAACAAGTTGTACATTTTTTAAAAGCCAGTAAGATGTTCTTCCTAATGATCAATTTTTTTTCAAAATGGTTGCTTTAGATAACGAGATAAAAGTTATAAGACTTTAAAGTTCGGGTTCGCTTTTTTTTTGGGACACACTGTATAGAGATATATCGGCTAGGCGAGTTAACTCGTTTCAGCGAGCTGCAAACATAACTGTTTATATGAGAGCGAAATGAAATTGAGAATAGAGTTATAACTGTTTATTACAAATCCCTGAGGAAATCAATGTTTACATTTTTTGAAATAAATTTAAAGTATAATTGGTGTAAGATAGATAATGATTGAAAGTAAGCAACCTTTTATTAACACAACAAATAAGAATGACAATTTAAATATATACCAATATATCGGTTTTCATATAAAGATCCCCTTAGATTTGTTTTTATCTAATACACCAATTCAACATGATACTTTAAGTAGAATTATTAGCAAAGAAACACTATCCGTACGATTTTTTATTAAAATATGGATCGAAAAGGTTCATTTTACGTTTTTGAGTATATCTCAAGAACATCTGCGAGAATTTCCTAACTTTATGTTTTATATGATAGTTATTAACCTATCTCAGTTTTTATAGTTTATTAACCTATCTCATAAAAAAAAATATTTTTAGTGTCATGCATGAAATGGGTGACCATTTCATCATGCACTTGAAAATAAAATCTCTACCTTACCTTATAAAGTCAAAACATTACATACATAATAATAGAGATTTGCAACTAATTAGACTGCAGCTGCAATTTAGCAATTATCATTAATCACTTCTTTTTACCAAAGTGCTAACTGTTAAGGGAATTAAAATACACAAAAGTTGTTTAAACGTTCTGCTACAAGGCACTTTGCAGAAAAAAAATGAAAATAGTTAAATTGAACCACATCCAGTCTACTATATAAAACCTTGCCTTTACTGAGCCTAAAAGTAAAGTTGAAATACTAGCTTATCAAAGTTTTGAACACGAACCGCGCAATGTATTACATCGGATATTGGCTCTTTTAAGAATATTAAAGATTGAGCAAAATATGGAAATTTTAATTAAGATATAAAGAAATTTCAAATTTTGTTTATACTGAGATAACACAAGTTCAACTATAAAACTGCTACGTGAAATAAAAATTGATATGGTCTTTCATTTTGATTTTTTTTAGAATCTTTATATTGGTTTTTAAAAATGTTATTTGAGTTCAAAAATACTAAATTCTCAATTCTAGCCAATGACCGTTTATGAAAATTTTCATCATCTTTTTAATAACTTGCCTGTAATTTGTTACAAACTCTTTACAATAGAATTGCAATGAAGACTTTCTATCTGTATTCCCACCTCTCTGGTCAAAGATATTATTGTAAATAAATGTAGATAGTAAGGTGTAACCATAGGTATTCAAAAACCATGGTTCGGAAACCTATAAAACAACACTTGTGCACGGTCAAGCCTAAGTAAATATTTTTAAATATTTTGTTGTAAAGTGCGAGTTAAAATAACGAGTAGCAGTGACTCCCTACAGTAATAAAATATTTGAATAAGGTAATAAAATTTGATAAAAGGTTTTACACTCCCAGGAATTCGACCGTGTACAAAAATATTGGTTTCAAGTTCTAAGAATTTTTAATTGTTTTTTGTCATGTTTCCCGCTAATTTATTTTCTTTTAAATTTAGTTTCCGAACCATGTATTTAGATAAACTATGGTATAACACTCCAAACAAATATATATAAAAACCTATTCATGAAGTTGACTATGTGAGTTGAATAAATAAACATCAATTAATAGAAATATTAAGATAAT
>JAYJMI010101209.1:0-11019 GCA_036873855.1 Sarsia tubulosa
GGTAATCTTTCATTTCTAAAAGTTTGAATAGGGGTTAACTTTTTGGCCAAAATCACCTGAAGTTGTACCTTTAAGATTTTAGATTTATAGTTGTTTTATGTTCGCCAAATTAAAGGATTATTTTCGGTGAGAAGAAAGGAAGAGAAAGTAACTTATTTTGATAAAATCTATGCGTCTTGGCATGAAATAATCGAGACAAATATTTATTTACATTTGTCGGTATCAATATTTTATGACTCCCTTCGGTGTAGATGATTTTATAAATTTAATAATAAGTCAAATCTTAGACATTTTAATCTTCAACAAATTATTTTAAGCCAATAATATTTCGCAAATTGATCACATGATCAAAATATTTTCGATATTTGTGACGTTTCGCTTTAAGAATTTTCATTGATGTTTATATTTTTTACAAACGTCTCAATTATTTTGTAGGAGGGAGGCGTGTCATAAAATTGTTATATTAAAAGTATAAAGTTATATTTATCAAGGATTTGTTGAATAAAAACATTGAAAATGTGTTTTACATTTTGGCACGTTTATATGTGACTCACAGCTTTCTGAAAACTATTATTTTTGGTTTCGATTTCACGGAGTTACGCAGTTTTTAAAGTGTTTGTGGTTTTCTTGTTCTAAATGTTGCTACTGGAATATAATTATCCAAAACTATATGTTACCTTGTAGCTAGGCTATTGGAAAAAAATAACTTAGATACATATGATACAAAAACATTAAAACGATGGTAAATTTATCATTTTGTCGATCTTCTGAATGTTTTTTTATTTTTATTTTACTTAAAACTTTTCAATATACCACTTATGCTGGTTCTCTACCATCAATTATATGGGATCCACATAATTACATGTAAGTATGACCATCTCAGTTTTACCTTTCTTTCGTCAGCTCATTGAACATTCACGAACATTTCATTTATTTTTGACATTCAGCATTTGGCTTTTTTACAATCATAACCAACCTGTCTGGTTGTTGTTGAATGTTGGCATCTTGCAGTCTTTCAACATTCAATAATCTTTGTTTGTTTATGATATTCAGAAAATTATCTTTTTGAGCTTTGATTTGTTTCATTAGAATAGAAATTGATATAGTGGTACCACTGATATTATTTTTAGTGGAGATAAAACTAAGCATTTTTTTCTACTTAATGTGTATTTTGGTGAAATAAAAAAGGGTTTGGACTGTTGGATTTCTAGGCTTTAGAAAGTAAATATTTTTAACTTATTTTTCTTTATTTTTTTAGGTTCGATGCTGTTAACTGCCCTAATGCAAACTACCTAAGTGTTAAATATCGTGACTCGATCTCAGTGGTATGTTCAAATGCAAACATTATTAATTATGTCAAATCAGACAATCACAAAAAAAATGACGTTTTCTATAATTTATACGTTACTTCAGAGATATCTGTTTTTAAACAGAGAGACATTACAAAATCAAAACATTTATTAGACTGTGATCTACAGCAGGCTGCAAAGAAAGATGGGAATAATGCATTTTTACTTATACATTATGATATCGGTTTTAGTGATGGCTTAGGTTCATCATCAGCTTTTGAATTTTATAAAGGAAAAACATATTACTTTTTCAGTAAGTATTATATTAAATTACTTTATATAGATGAGTTGCTCATTACTTTTGATTACCTCGGTATACTGAGGGCTGAGTATAACAGGGTTCATACTCAACCTGGAAAACCTGGAAACCTGGAAAAAAAAGAAGCTATTCAGACTTTCTCTGGAAAACCTGGAAAAAACCTGGAATATTCAGTATTTTTTTAAAAAAAACTGGAAAACACCTGGAAAAATATTCTTAACTTTTAGTGCATTTTTTAGAGCATCTGGGCTTTACAAAACTGGAAAATGTCGCAACCATGGCGGCAAATGTTTTTAGATGACTCTCCATATTACATAAGCGATACTTACAATCACCAAAGTTTTTAGCTTTCATTAAATTTATGATTGTCATATTACATATTACACAATACTGTATGCATAAACTACATCAAGGAAACCATGTTTTTAATTTTTTAGTATAATTTATTTAAAAAAATTATAAAGTGCTCTAAACGTCAATCTATCATACATTTCTAATATGATTTTAAATTTTTTGCGCATTATAGCAAACTTTGAATTGGCCATATTATAAAGGTTAACTTTTTCAGATAAACCAGGAAAAAAGTATAGTTTTCAGACTTGTTTTCCTGGAAAAGATAGTGTTTTTGAAGCCCAAAACCTGGAAATTTAACACCAAAAGTTAGTATGAACCCTGTATAACCAAGATACTTTTTCTTCCAGTGCCACATCCAGAGATTTTTGGCATACATGTTTATACTAATGTGATTTGTATTTTGTCAACTACTGTAGAAGCAGAATTTTCAAATAATACCTCTTGAGGTTGCCTTAAAAATGCAGTTCCTGTGCATAAAAAAACAAACATTTATTGACAAAAATGTTAAGATTTTATCCTTTTTTGGGTTAAGAATTTGTTCGCCAAAAGCTGACAACAGGTATGAAAATAGGTCTGGATGTGGCCCTGTCTAAATATAAACACCCCCTGAATGAGAGAAAATTTAAAGTTTTTCTTGTGCAATTAATAGTGTGTAGTTTTATTGTAGTCTTTGTCTGTTATTTTTCCAGCAACTTCTGATGGAAGTGAAGAAAATAAAGATTCAAAAGAAGTTAGTCCAAACTCAGAGCATATGTATTTTGTTGTTTATGTATGTGATAACGATGAACCTTGTAAGAAAAGAGAACACAAAAATGGTAGGTGATATAATAATAATAATATAAAGGTTCTTTCTTTGAAGATTAACTTTAAGAGAATCCAAGGTGACCAGACAAGTTAGCCTCAGATTAAAGAAGAAGTAATTATATAGTTTGTCCTTTACCAAAGTAAAAAAAAGTATTAATAATAATAAAGAAAAGACCTTTTTGTTTCTTGGAAAAAGCTCTTTTTGGACTCCCAGCTTTGCCAACAGAGTCCTATAAATTCAGCCCCGCTCGTTTGTCTGTCTGTTGACGTATGTTTGTCCATTGATTTCTTTTTTGATTTTTTGCATGATGTTATGTTAGCCATCTATTAAAAAATGTTTCAGCTTTTACAAAAAAATTCTCGCTTTCCCAAAATTTGGGTAAATAGGGCGAGATCTATCCATTAGATTTTTCTAGTTTTTTTTAATGAAGTTACCAGTAGAACAAAGAGGTAAAAAATGACTCTTATTCCTTTTATTTTAAAATTAGAGGAAAGGCAAATTTGTGCCAAAAGTGACATTTTGCCCTGTTTCTCAAGGTCTTATCGTTAGAAGTTTCGAGCTTTAGAGCATTATGAGAGATAAAAAATGATAATGTTCCAGTTTTTCTGGAAAATTGTTGTTTTGGGCAAGCAAAGCAAATTTTTGCCAAAAATATATTTGACACTGTATTTCAAGATCATGTCATAATTAATTAGATTTTTCTTGTTCCAAATATCTGTATTTCCAAATATATTTCCAAAATAATTACCGGTAGTCCAGCAGTCAATCTTTCTAGTTGTTCTCAAGATAACTTAATTTAAAGTTGCGTATTTGGAAATGTATAAAACAAAAAAATCTGGAAAACTGTAGACTTGGTACTAGGAAAAAACAAAATTGATGAAATCTCACACCATGTATTAAATTTAATGTTGAATAATTTAAAAAGTACAATTGATATTTGCATAAAACTTGGTAGATTGAATGAAAATAAAGTACAATATCTGTTAAAATGAATATCATAAATTGTCAAAAAAACTTTTTTTCATCATCTCATTTACAGTATCAAAAAGTGACTGATTGAATTTGATTATTTTTTAAAGAAAATATTCCTCAAAATATAAATGTACTTATATTTTCACTTCTATATTTAAAAATATGTTTCTTCTTTAACTGAGGTTCTTGTTTTCAATATTTATGCCTATATAAGGAAAATATGTTCTGATCTATTTTAAGATCTATTCTATGAAGCTAATTCAAAATATTAATAATTTAAAGCATCTCCCTAAAGATTTTGTTTCTATGGACGTTTTTTTATTATTTACTTTACTTTTGATATTCAGACTTTTGTTTATACTGTGGAAGAAACTTCCTTTCAAGATGTTTTCAATATTTAGGCGATTCCAACTTGATTTATTGTTCTACGGGCCCGACCGACTCTATTTTTTGAAAAACTAAGAAAAAAATAATATTTATTTTATTTTACTACTGATCTTTAACGTTCGTAAAATGATTATCATATCGAAATTAACCTTCTTCAAACATCTTTTAATGCTTGTAAAATGATTATCGTAGCAAAATCAAACTTTTTTAAACGTTTTTTAACGATCTTATAATGATTATTGTAGCGAAATTAACCTTCTTCAAACGTCTTTTAACGTTTGTAAAATGATTATCGTGACGAAATTAAACTTTTTTAAACAATTTTTAACGGTCTTAAAATGATTATCGTAGCGAAATCAACCTTCTTCCAACGTTTTTTAACAACCTTAAAATGATTATTGTAGTGAAATTAACCTCCATCAAACGTTTTTTAACGATCTTATGATGTTCTTTTTATTAAAATTAACCTTCCAAAACGCTGTTTTAGCGAAAAGAAATTTTAAATATAATTTTTTAATATTATTATTTTTATTTTACCGACTGACCGTCCGACCCTAGTTTCGGAGCTCATTCGCCCGTAGAACGATAAATCAAGTTTGAATCGCCTTACCAGACATGTTGTCAAACTTGTCAGACTTAATTGTGAATTTTATCATATTTTTTAAAATATTTTTTATGATTTTCATTTTCAATCGAAATTCTTCATCAGTTTCAACCCTTTACAAATCTTGTCTCTGAATACATTTTCCTTTCAGTATATCTTATAATAAAAGTATTAATTTACATGAAAAGGACAATTCCAGTTTCAGCCCATTCTGATTCTGGTTACTTTTACTAGATTTAGTTCCAGAGTAATTCAAATAGTGCATTATGATTTTCTAGAAAATGAAAACCAAGTACATTTCAAATAAATTTAAAATAAATTTAAAAAGATTCTCCATGAATTCTTGGATCAGAGAGACAAGAGCATATTACTTAAATGTATAACTTTATGTCTTTGCTATTTTTGAAATATGTTTCATCGGCTCCTTGTATATCAAGAGTGGACTTGTTGTGTCCTTTGTTTATTCTTTAGTTGTCTATTTGGTAACATATATTTATTATTACTGCTAACTTAAGTAACTGCTAATTTATGATCAAATGAGATCTTTTTGATTTTCATAACAGTAGGATATTAAAAATATAGTAATATTAGAAAGGTTAAATAGAGGTTTGAATCTACTTATAATCTCACTAAATTATATATTTAACAAAATTAGAGAAAGACTCTTTGCCATGTATCATGTGGTGATAATCTGATTATTAGCGTACAATATATTTATTTTTTATTATTATTATTATCATTTTGGCATAAATTTAGGCTTAAATTGCCTTTTTGCTTATCATAAATACAATATGAATAACCAACTAAATATAATACATTATATATGGCTTAGATTGATGTCAATTGCATGATTGGACAGTCATATGACATATCAATCATGTTGATTGATATCCATTTGAGCTTTCACAGTAAAAAAATAAAACATGTTTTTCTAGGGTCTATGCACATTCGCAAGAGAATTTGTTCTAGCAAATGTATGGATATCTGACAATTTATGACATTGATTCGCACTAGAGTTTTTATGGCTTTTCTTATCAAAACAAAAATTCTAGGAAAACCATACTATTTTCCAGTCTTATTTTTATAATTTTATTGACGGTGAAAGTGCATAGACCAAGCTTTAGATCAGATTATTGGTTTAATATTGTTTAAAATCTTATAATCTTAATCTAATTCCTAAGTTTTAAAGTAGATTTGGAATTCTTATTATTCCATTAATAAAGTTATCTTATAAATAGATAATATTAATTCTAAGATGCTGCTCTTTTACATGCTTTCAAAAGGCAATATTACAAAGAATTTTAAAATGTTTAGAGGTTTTAACATCAATTAGGCGCAGCTTTTTTTAAGTAATTTTGTCTGTTTTTTAAAGATATTTTTAAGGTATCTTCACTGTACATATATATTTTAATGCCAAATTTAAGCAATTGAAATGTTGTTAGTTTGTATGTGCGTACATTAAATACATGTGCGTTGTTATGTTTTTCACAGAATTGGCTCGTTTCTGAATTTTTGCATGATGTTACAAATTGTCATCAATTAATGATAAAAAGTGACAAAGCCAGATTTTTTGCCAAAATTATTGTTTGATTTTGGCAAAAATCAAATTATCAAATTGTCAATTAATCAAATTGGGCATAATTTGTGCAACTTTGGACCCAAATAGACATTTTGCCCATTATCTCAAGATTATTCTGTCTGTTCACTATACTAGTTTTTTCTTGTTTTTTACATGATGAGAGATAAAAAAATGACAATATTCCTGTATTTCCGATAAATTCTTGTTTTTTGGCAAGTAATTAAAATTTTGGCTCTAATTAGACATTTTGTCTTGTATCTCAAGTTCAAGTCATTAAATTTTAAAGTTACATTTTTACGAAATAGTTACGAGGAGTCCAGCAGTCAATATATTTTGTTGTTTTTAGTATGTACTAGAAACACGCCATACCCATTGGGTGTCTCAGCGGACCCAAGTGGTAATGTGATTACAGTAGAGGGTATTTTGCTTGGTGTTTTGATTGGTGTATTTATCATGATGTTGATATTATTTATTTCTTTCTTCTGCCACAGAAGGAAAAAAAGTAAGTTAATTTTTATTATATTTTATTGCGAGACTTTAAATTCAGAAGTTTAGTTTAGGTTTAGTACCTAAAAAAATATTTTGACAATTTTGACAATCATTTTTCAAAAAATAATTCTATCTTGATAAAGTTGTCTCATAAATGTTAACATACTGTGAATTATTTGTTTAAAATGTTTCTCTTCCAACCAAATCAAGAAACGTCCTAGCACACAGCCTAGTACAAAGCCTTGATTATTCTTCAAACATCCTTCATTATTCTTATGTTAAAGATACTACAAGCCCCTTCAAATATGTATGCCCCTTCATAATTTTTGATTTTTTTAACTAGCTTGAAAATACATTTTTGTAGAAAAGAAAGACACTCCTTAATAAGAAATTAATAAAAAAGGAGTTAGATTTAGGTTGGTGTATTATAAGATATTATATATTATATATCTTCTTGTTTTTCCAGACCATAATAAATGTGCTAGGAAGACTAATGGTCATTGTAAAGAAGAAAAACAAATGATACAGAGAAATGGCGATGTTAATGGACACTCTAATGGTATGATGTTGTTGTTATATTATTTGTATATTATTTTGTCTGTTATATTACAATGGTGTTGATAATTGGAGCGAAAAATACGATTTCTTGTAAAAGCTATCTAAAAGTTTTAAATTTGTGATTTTTTCGTATCTGTTTAAAAGTACTTACTCACGTAATATATATAATAGTATCAATAATAATGGTATCATTTTTTGGGTTTCAGTCCTTAGCTGTAAAATGCCAGATCCTTAAATTAGGGCAAATAATTCTAGTTGCCCAAGGGAGACAAAAGTATACTTTTAAATTTCTGAAAGAGGACGTATTGCTGATTCCAGCGAAACCAAATTTCTTGGCAACAATTTTTTCCAGGTCAAAACCTTTATTGGCTAGATTAAAACTACACATAGAAATTTGCTCAAATTTTCACAGAATTTTTTCTGCATTGGAAATCTTTCATTTCACAAATTTTTTTGTTCAAAACAGATAAGTAAGTATCTTTAATTCATGGGGAGCTTTTAGCGATCCATGTTTAAAATCGTCGGAATCCTGCTGCTACTGCTACTGCTGCTTACGCTGAAACAACAGCGTGCCATATGTTATATAATAAATACTTTTGGAACCAAATATCATTATGAAACCAAACTTGGTATATAAGTAAACAATTAGTACTCTCTAAATTTTCAAAATATTTTGGGCTATGATGACGTCATACAGTACTGCAGTCTGATTGGTTAATACTAAAATTGTAATAACTTGGGAAATAAAAATCATTATAAAATCAAACTTGTCATATAAATGAACAAAAATACCCTATAAAAATTCAAAATATTTTGGGTTCTGATGACGTCATAATGTGCTGCAGTCTGATTGGTTAATACTAAAATTACAATAACTTTTAAACTGAAATCATCATACCATCAAACTTTTTATATAAGCAAACAATAATATCCTCTAAATTTAGACTGTGATGACGTGATCATTTAGCTGCAATCTGATTGGTTAATACTAAAACTGCAATAATTTTCGAACCCAATAACTTCATATAACAAAACTTGTTATATAAGCAAACAATAACATTCTCTAAATTTAGGATGTGATGACGTCATCATTTAGCTGCAATCTGGTTGGTTAATACTAAAACTGCAATAATTTTCGAACCCAATAACTTCATATAACCAAATTTGATACAAAAGCAGACAATAACCTCTAAATTTAGGATGTGTTGAAGTTATCATTTAGCTGCAATTTCATTGGTTAAAACTAAAAAAGCAATAACTTTCGAACCAAATAACATAACCAAACTTGGTATATAAGTAAACAATTAGTACCCTCTAAATTCTCAAATTATTTTAGGCTATGATAACGTCATATAGTGCTGCAGTCTGATTGGTTAATACTATCTGAACTGAAAATCATTATGAAACAAAACTTGGTAGATAAGTAAACAATAATGCCCAGCTCCCCATGTTCTAGCAGAAAGACTTCGTGTTATTGTTTAGTATATCTAAATTATAACTAGACCAAACGAAGTCAAACAGTGGGTTTTTTGGGCGTTTTTTTTGCGAGTTCTTTCAAAATATGCAGAACAAAATTTTGTAAATTAAGTAATTTCTGTTCAGTTTTTTTCTGCAGTGGAAAATTGATAATGCTAAGCGTCATTTTAAAAGTATGAAAAGTTATAAAAGGTTTTAATAATTTGTTTTTTTTTTATATTTAGGTGACAACAATCATCACCCGCCTGTTTAAAACTGCGATTATAAAAGTCGAGTAAAGTTCGAGAAAAAAATCGTTCCATCCCAATAATGACAGGTTTAAAATCTGAAATGTTAAACTAAACTAAAGTTATGGCGATGACGCCAAGTTGCTGAAGTTGCATTAAAATGTAAATTGGTGTTTAAAAGGTTAAGAAGGTAGTTTTAAATATTGTTTTTAAATGGTTTATGAATTTTTAAAAAACGAAAGTTGTGTTGCACGTGACTTTTTATATTGATAGTATTTCTTTAAATAACATAGTAGTATTTTATTATAGAGACACTTTCTTGTTGTTCATTATTTTTATTATAAAGACACATTCTTGTTGTTAAAGGTCTGTTTAGAAGTTTACGGTTACAAGCGTTTGATTTATCCGTAGAATTTAACACTTTTTTCATATTTTTAAAAACATTACGATCGTATATTTCTACAAGCCTCGCCTCATTTCAGACCGTTTCCTACGGCAGACATTAATGAGAAGGTGTCAAAAGTTTTTACATGTATAAACCATGCGAGTTGAATTATATTAAAAGTCACGCAAAATAGTGAGAATAGTTTCTACTCTCTTTTACCGACTGACTTGTAGGCAGACCTTTGAATGTTGGTGTTGTCTTTTATATTATAGATATATTTTTAGATTAGAATTCTTTATTATACATTAATGTTGTTTTGACAGTTTTGTTTCTGTTGATGTTAATTCAGCCGTATCTGGATCATCGAGACAATCTTCCTAGCAACAATACAATCAACGATTCTGAACAAAAGAAAATGATTGATTTTTTCGCTTTTATTTCACACGAAATGTCACAAATAGAACGTACTGCAGAAACAAATCTCTATAAAAGTAACGAATGGCTTACAAATTTCAATGCTGTATCATTAGGTCAAAGAGTTATTATAGCTATGACATTAAATCCTTGATCGGTCCGGAGAATATAAAATCAAATTTATTCTTTTGTGATAGATTTAAACTCTTTGTAAAAAGTTTCTTTGATAATTATTTTATGTTAATAGTTTATATTTAAGATGCATTTTTGTCATTTTTGTTGTTAATAGTTTTATTTCAGAAAATATTTATGCCAGATAATTTTTATTTTAAGTAATGTAAATGCAGTCTTCAGGTATAAACCTTAATAATAAAGTCGATATACAAATTGTTTTCTTGTCCATTGAATCCTTCATCCATATTTTCAGCCGACTAGATTTAGTCGGATTTAAAATAGAACCGGATCGCTAGTAACTCGGAAAATCCTCGGGCCGGAATTCCAAAAACCGAATAAAACTAGTCTACATTTTCTGCCAACTAGATTTTTTTTTGCGAGTTTGCCGTTTGCCTATTAATCAACTATTTCTAATGTACCGGCTAAGACTTACGGTTACATCCATGAGAGTAATGAGAGCAAAGTATAGATCATGAATTCATTTTATATTCGGGGTTGCAAGAGACTAACTTTTGATAAGAAGATTCATAATGTTTGAACAATACAATCTAGTTTATAAGCACTTTTGTTCAGATTTCGTGACTTCATGTAGACAGTACAGGGTGACCACTCAATTATAATAAACAAATTCAAGGAGTCTCCAGGAGAATTTTACCTTTTTTTCCGGGAGAATGATGAATAGAAGTTGAGGTTAAGATAAAGGCCGAATCAAAAGAATTATGCTATCATCAACTGACTGACTTTTGTATAACAAATACTCTTCAATGAAATATCAACTCAAACTCAAGTAAATTGTTACAGGGAAATTGATACTAAAGAAAGATAAGCTAAAACACATTTAATTTTTATATCTTTTGATACAATTCCAAAACAATATCGTGTTTTCTCCACGATGATTGGAAAAAACAACAGTTTTGATGAGGTTTAGTACAACTACTTCTGAGTAACTTAAAGGTACATTACCGCGAATTAGAACTACCTTGTTCT
>JAYJMI010101320.1:0-11017 GCA_036873855.1 Sarsia tubulosa
CTCCAGGCATAGGCTAGCTGATGATGCCCTAACAGGGCGAAACAGCGTTGTCCTAGTCTGCCGATTTTGCTCGGATTAGCTTTAGAGCACTAGCATATATTCACATTTAGAATATACTTACAATAAATGCATCCATACCAGTTGGTACATCAAACCTTAATCGAACATCTCCACTTTCAAAAACATATCCATTATTTTCGTTTGATCGACGTAGATTACTTCGACATCCATTTAAATTTGGACAATACTTGAATTGAAATCTTCCAGGTAAACCACCACCTCTACCGGAGTAAACACCAGCACGTGATTCAAATGAGGGGTTATTAGGTTGGTAGTAATGAACCACAATGTAGTAAATACCAGCTTCCATGTCTAGTAATAATTAAACATCATTTTAAACTTGGTATATACACTAGGAAGATGAATAACAGAATTCTTTCATTTCGAAAACGTCTATATGCTCCTTTAGATTGGTTTATACCTGAATTTTAAATGAGCCTTATTTTTCATTTCTATTTCTATATAGTCACTACTTTATAATGCTAAGTCCGCATATTCTCTGATAAAAGTTGTCTGCTAGAGCTACCAGCACATCTGGATAAATAAGGTATAATGCTAAATATTTTATGGGAAAATACTTGAAAAATTTGAAGATGAAAAATTTAGTGAAAAGGAAATTATCACAAATGATCAAACTGTTTTAATAATACTTAAATATAAAATACCTTTAATTTCAATAGCATTTACTCCTGGTTTCAAATATTTCACTTGAATTCTTGGATCAATGATATAACTTGGTCTTGGGTCACTTTCAACAGCTTTACTTAACTCAACACGACTTTGTTTTGGAGTTTCGTATTCCATAGGAGTACATTTCCCATCCTTTGTTGTACAATAAAGTTGCGGGGTAGCTAAATCTAAATGCCATTGGTCTTCTGGGATGAGAATCACAGAATCCTAAAGTATTAATTAAGATTGTTAAATTGTTTCTTGACTTCTTCTAAATACTTGTTCATTTTTATGTAAGAATTTTACACAAGCATCCAAAACCTATTTCAAATCATAATTAGTGTTAATATAAAAAATAAAAAAATAATTAGTGTTAATATTATTTAAGCTTGAAATAAGAATTGTCAGGGATTATTCCAAGCACTGTTTTTAAGAATAAGATTGTGTTTTCCAAACAAAATATGTATCAAAAACTTATTTAAAAGCTAAGTTTATAGTTTTCAGGATTCAGTTTCAAACTACAGAATTGATCTAACTTACAATAGCAACAACAGCATTTTCTCTTGCTACAATAGTAAGTAAATGATCTTTCGTATTTTTGATATCGAATACTAAGACACCATTATAATCTTTAGATAAGACAGCTTGTCGACATCCAAAAGTATATCTAAACAAAAATTTACAATTTACAATAAAAAAACAACAAAAATACAAAAATATAATGTATCAATTTCAAGAATTTTTGAATGTTTTTGTATTAATTTTAGTTAGTAGCAATCTTGATGTTTTTTACAAGAGATTGGGAAATATTTAAATGAATAAAATTGTACAGCAACAAGAAAGATTGACAGCTGGACTCCCGGTAATTATTTTCGAAATTACTAGAAACTGAACAGATCTGGAGATATAGGGTAAAATGTCTCTTTTTGGTCAATATGTGGTCCTTTTTTCTATGATAAATTTTTCTTCCCACATTAAAGTAAGAACTACTTATAGGTTGATATAAGGGGTTAATTTGAGGGGTTTGTACATCAAGTGTGCAAATTTGATACTTAAATGGGAGAAACTTTTGCGTTTCTCAATTATTATAAAATTCATGAGGATAAACTTTCGCGGTTCGTCATATCATCTCGAGATTTGTGTGCAAAAATATTTTGTAAAAATATTTTTTACATACTTTTTCAATATAAAATAAGCTAAAAGCCGATTTTTTAGTTTTATAAACAAATATCAAGATAAGAATTCGCAAAAACTAAGTTAAGTCTTTTAAACGACATGCAAAAATTTTCACCGAAAAAAATTTGTGGGTGAAAAAGATTTAAAGTTTCGCTGGGATAAACTTTCACAGATCACTCAAAAAGAATGTTTTGCAAGACAAATTTTCGCAGAAAAGGCCAAAATTCGTGAAAATCGCGAAAGTTTCTCCCCGCGAAAGTTTTTCCCATTAAGGTATTAAAATTTAAGCCTAACAATTTCGTACCTGCATTGACGAAGCCATGCTTTTCCACGTTGTATTTCAATTCTACTTCTGATGTAAATATCTAAATATTTGCTTTCTTCTGCATCTCTGTAGTACTGAACTATAGCTATGTATTTGCCTGGTTTAGCGACACGGAACAGAATGTTTTGACGAGGCTATTATAAATAAATAAAATGACACTATAAATCAATTTTAAAACAAAAACTAGTAATCTTGTTGTATATTTTTATTTATACGTAAAAATAAATACAAATTATCTATATTTCATCTGAAAATGACTAGTTTCCAAATCGTTCTTATCAATTAATAGTTTTTGCAAAATAATGAAAATCAATCAGTCAATCACTTACATGATCAGGTGCTAATAACACCATTGATTGATAATCTAACTTTGACAATACTTTTGTATCGTTGAACAATGGAGGTGGATTGCTTTGACGTGATCTGCTTGGATTTTCTGCTTCAAGTGTAATAAACTCTTTTTGATTCAAATCAATGTATTGGTATAAATTACAGAACTTATCGTTACGGTTTACTTCACAAGGTTGCTTAACATGTTTCTTTAAGATTTCAGCATCAGAATATTCTTGTGGCATTAACACAACATGATCCTAAAAAAATATGAAGAAGTTTAATAATACATCGTGAATAAAAATAAGTGTCGTGTAAACCAACCATGAAAGCATATATTTCTTAACACATCCTGGAAGTCTATTATTAAAAAGTTTTGATCGACACGAAATATGAGGAATCCAGACGACACATTCACTTTAAATTTATTAATGATACATATCACTTGCTAGAATTTTATTAAAACCTTACCACAAGCAAGCTAGAATCTGGAACGTCTAACCGTATACTCCAAGTTCCTTTGGATAATGCAAAGTACAAAGGTCGACTTGCTGATTCCTGTACAGTTGCATATGCTGAATTAAAGCTTGATCCTTTTTGTGTTGATGCAAAATTAATAGAACCAATAAGTTGTCCTTGATCTAAAGAAAAAAAGAAAAAGAAAGTTTGTAAAATAGCTTGGGAACCAAGTTTGTGTTTCTTTAAACCAAGATGAAATAGAAATACAGCGGAAAAATATGGGCCTGAGATATTGTTTTGTCCTATACTGTAAATTCTTTTTTCATGACTTGAAAAACAGTTTGTTTATTTTCACAATATTTTTAAAAATGTCTGAAGTTCTACACTAGTTTTTAACTCCTTAAAAAATCACTAATAAGTTTAAAGTTATATTGTATGTTTTTAATTTGGTAGAATGCCTTTTTTTAAGTTATTTTCTTATCTTGTTTCTCGTATTTTTACATTATTTATCTAACACCTTTTTTTTTCTTTGTTTGACCACAATTTGCTGATCTTAACTCGAAACAAAATGTCGAATGCAGACAAAATGTAAAGTTAATAATAAGTGACCATGGAAGTTAAAGAGGGGAGTGGTGGTGTCAGGAGTATTGTTATGACTCCCTACCTGCGGAGCCTTTGTAAGCAGTTACTCTTCCTAATTCAGCTTGAATTTGATTCATCACATATTTATACATGATTTGATAGTTTGTATCTTTCGTAACATTTACAGTTACTACAACAGCAGGCTAAAATAAAAAAGTATATAGGCTAGAATATAGTGTATGTAGATATATTAAAGTTACTAGTGAAGGAGTATTAGAAATTATTTAAAAAGAACAATAGCCTCTACTAAATTTTAGTAGTAGCTTTAAAGTAGTTTAACTGTAAATTAGTTTTTACATGTAAATTATACATTAGCTGATTATTCCTTATATAGTATGTGCATGGTATGTCCATAAGTATGTGCATGCAGTAATAAAGTAGACTTAATATAAAGTAGACTTACTTGCTTGTCGTTAATAGCAACAAAGCCCTTCCATGAGTACTGCGGGAATTTCTGATCTTGATAGTCAAATCTTACAGCATCACCGTCTGGTGTGCTACCATCTTCCATCTCTGCTTTTATGTGACATAATGTAGGTACATAGTGATCTGGTTTCACACTAAAGACAATAATGAATAGTTTTAAAAAAAATAATTTTACAGACAGCATACAGTAGTAAAAAAAGTTTGAAATTTCCTTTCCTTCCATCCTTATTTATTGATTTTTATAATAAAAAAAGGTAATCTGTGTAATAGTGTGTGATACATTTGTTATAAATGGTAATAATAATACAAACATTATTTCTCATTATTTCCCTCACATCAATGTCCAGTGACATTATTTGGAAATACCGTTTTTGATCGTATTTGTCTTTGGGCTTTTAAAAACATTTTAAGCCTTCTAAGCCCCTTTTTATAATAGGTTATTTGAAATGTTTAGGCCATATTATTCTATATTCAACCCTCCATAATGGAAAATACCTTTTATTTTGTGATTTACAAGTCAACAAAAATTTATTATATGTAATAGTTTAAGCACCGATACATATATAGTGGTATCAAAACAGCTCTAGATACTTCACTGATGTCATACATAAAATAATGAAATTTAACTTATTTAGTCAACACTAATTATTTACCTATCACATTTTCGTCCCTCAATATTTTGTTTACAATTGCATTGACCTTCACCTGTTGAGCATTCACTATTTAATGATCCACCGACGTTACAATCACAACCTGTAAAAAAATAAATATATCACTGGCTCCTGTTCCCCTTCATGAAAAAATCTGGAATAGGGAGATTAATGCCAGTTGTGACGTAATATAAGCATCCATTACATAATTAAGTCTCATACAATTGGTAGTTGCACCCATAAAGGTATTTGAAAACCTTTATATATATAGATATTTTTTTATAAAAATATACCTAAAACAGTGAGTTTTTTGTTGTTGTTGAAATAACTATAACTACTACAATACTACTACTAAAATATACTATAGCTACTTCATACCTGTACAGCCAAGAATATTTTGTTCTTTCAAATCATAATATCCATCTTGACATTGGGAACATTTCCCTGCTTTAACATTGGCTTTACATTGACAATCACCATCAGAAGAGCATGAGGTTACCCCATTGTTTGTACCAGCACGACTACAACTACAACCTGAAAACAAATGTATGAGTAGAAGTTTGTAATGCTAAAACTTCAGTGCAGAAACATAAGATTTTTTAACAGCCATCCGACATAAGATTTTTGAAAATTGTTGAGGTGGAAAATAAATGTTTTTGGCCTAAAAAACTAAATTTTCAGTCGTTCTCATAAAAATTCAGTTGTCATATACCATCGGGCAATCCTTTAGTTTCAACATTGAACTTTTACTAGTAAAAAACTTTACACCAGATCAATAATATATTTTTCTTAAAAGTCATACAGAAAGCTTTTATTATTTGATTGGCCATTGTTTAAAACCATAACATTAAGGATGAAAATAATTTGATTCTTAAAAAACACAAGTTTTTCATGACATTAAAAACACGAAAGTTTATTCATATATAAAGACATAGCTCATAACGATCATAGAAAAAATTGATTTTAACTTACCAGAGCAACCTGATGGGTTTGATTCTCGTAGCTCAAAGAAACCAGACTTGCATTCATTACATTCTAAACCTTGAACATTATCTTTACATACGCATTGTCCCTAGATTAAAACAAAGATAAATTCAGTATTGCTACAAGAAACAGAAAGTCTATTCCGGTGGCACTAAATTTTCTATTGGACTAGTTATAATATTTTATAAATTTTTACAATTCTTCAGTCTTCAAGTCATCATACAGTAGTAATAAAGACTATAAATACTAATAAATTGATTCCCAAATATTAATTTTCGCCTACATTTACATTTGTTGTTCTTTATCAGAGCAATTCAAATTTCTAATTTTAAAAAATAATAGTTTCTAAATCTTACATTATTATTGGTACTACAATCTCCTGGACTTCCTCCTGGTCCTGGTTTTGTACCAGCTGGGTTACAATTACATTGTTGACAATTAGGGAAACCATAGAAACCTGGTAAACATTGATCACAATTTCGTCCACTATATGTTGGATTACAAGAACATTGTCCAGATTGAGGATCACATTGTAAAGTTGTTCGGGAGCCTTGTGAATTACATTCACAAGCAATACAGTTAGGGAAACCGTAAAATCCTGCAGCACAGCGATCACATCGATAACCGGTGTAATTTGGTTTACAGTCACAGCGACCAGAATCCGCATTGCATGATGAAGAGTTCGATCCAGAGGTAGAACATTCACATGCTGAAAGAATATTAGAAAGTAAAAACACTTCGTATTTTTAAATAACAAAACCAATACAGGGATATTTAGTGAATCCAAAACCATACTATTTTATTTTAAAATATAGGCAACCTCGAATTGGAAAGTAAAAAAATTGAAAAGAATAGGTAAAAGGTATTTGTATTAAAATCACATGTTCTTATAAAACAAGCAACATTATTAGGATTTTCAACTTCATTATAATCTTTATTTACTTCATTATAAAGTTTATTTTTTTATAATTTGCTTTTGACATGTTAAAGGTTCCCTATAATGGGCTCTTATCTAAAATATTTTTTCTTCAAAAAATTCTGTTACAAAACTTCGTATTAGCACTTAAAATATTTTTAGTTTCCTTCAGATTATATCTGAAATATTATCAAATGTGACAACAATTTATTGCAAGAATGTGTTACTTTTATTTTTGGTAAGATAATTAATGAATAAAAGAGAAAACAACAGCTTGCAAACTACTTACCATAGCATCTTGGGTGACCATAAAAACCTGGTGAGCATCGTTCACATTTTGGTCCCATGAAATTTGGTTTACAATCACAAGCACCTGTTCCAGCCTCACAAATTGCATTTGTTGTTTTTTGAACATCACATCCACATTCTAAATATTTTTAGCAAATGTGTAAATTTTACCCAATAATTAGCTAATCAAATAATCTTTAAAACATAAAAGCACCTAGAAAACGTTCCAGCGATTTTCTGTGAGTATTTCTTATTCTTTCGGCTGAAAAATTGATAATACACATATAGTGCATGAAACCTGATTTTCAAAGCGCTGTTTAGGGCTCATTTCTAAACTTCAGAATGAGATATTTGATAAACATTTTTCGATGTAAAAGCAGAAAAAAGCAAAAACCTATCAATAATAACGATAGACATCTGACTTACCTAACTTACCTTCAGTACTTAGTGTATATTGGGGAGGACACTTAAGACCTATGGGGGACTTGAGCACATCTAACTTACCTTTGCAGTATGGAAATTGATAAAATCCAGCATCACATTTTTCACATTGTCTTCCAGAGAAGCCATCTTTACAGCTACATTGACCCTTATCAATTTCACAGTTACCATTTACTGCTCCAAAACGAGTTAAGCAATTACAAGCTAAAAATTCAAGTGTACAATCTTTAAAGAAACTAAATATAAAAAACTAAAACAATATATTTTTAAAAACTCTTGAGTATTTTACAAAATAACACACATTTTTTATAAATCAAATCAAAACTTTGAAAATCCCTACAGTATTATCATTACATATATACACAGAAGATGTTGTGTAATGGATTGCACCACAATGCTCCCTGTTAAAACCCTAACCACTGCTAGGTAGTATTTTAGGCGCTGTATCTTTATCCAGTAGAGTCGGTTAGTGTGTGGTTGGTAAATCCCATCTATATCAGTATTATTATTATTATTATTAAATTATTGTACATACGTTGACAATCTGGGAATCCAAAATACCCAGGTAAGCATTGATCACAAAATCGACCACCATAGCCTCGTTTGCAGCGACAACCTCGGTCAAATTCAGCTGTACACTCTCCTTCTTCTGATCCATTCACATCGCACTGACATTCTGAAAAGGAAAGTTCAAAAATGTAATATAAAAACATGAAAAGTATGTTACTGTATATGATCTTATTCTGCTTCTTCTTATTCCTTGTAATCCTCAATTCAACTTGACACTCCTAAACTGTTTCTGCAGTGTACCAGTGTAATACATATTCATGACCAGATCAAAATTCTGACTAAATTGATCAAAAATTATTTAAAACTATAAAATTTACATTATGAATTGAAATTAATAAAAAGATTATTTGTTTCACTTACTTTTGCATATGGGGAACATATGATATCCTTTATTACATTGATCACAATATCTTCCAACATAATTTGGTTTACATTCACATTGACCTGTTTCTTCTGCACATAAACCTGTGGAATATCTTGTATCACAGTTGCAGGCTAGAAGTAAAAAAGAGATTGTAGATTCATTATTGCTTAACCTTAATAGATTTGAACTTTTTGAACATTAAAAAATTTCTATTTTTATGTAAAGTTGGAATACTTTTTGCCTCTTTATATTACCATTAACCAGGAAACAAATTATAGTAAAAGTTTTTTAAATTGAAATATTTGAAAAAAAATAATATATTTTGAAAGTACTTACATTGGCAAACGTTTGGATCATCTATTCTAACATTTGCAGGACGAAAGAAAAATGGTTTGCATTTCTCACAATTGATACCATGGGTGTTATGTAAACAGTTTTTACAAACACCGCCGCCTTCATAATCTCCATTCACATCTAAACTAAGCTTCATTCTTTCTACTTCTTCATTATATTCACAATCGTCAGTATGACCATGACAATTACATTCTGTAAAATAGAAATCAAATTACATTATAAAACTTCCGAAATATTACTGTAAAATAAAACTTTAGTATTGAATGTTCCTTCATAAAAAGAAGTATATAACCGAATATTTTATTTAAGTTTGTAAAATTTTATTAATTAGTAATCTGTATTGAGAATAATTGAGTTGCTTCTCAAGACTTGAGTTATTCTTATTAGCCAATCAAATGGCTTAAACAAGTATAACAAAAGTCTCAAGAATTTGAGAATTAAAACACAATGTGTTGAGAAAATCCTTTTGAAAATCCAAATCAAGTATAACTCTTGAGAAGAAAACTCAATTATTCTCAATGCAGATTACTAATTAATAAAATTTTACAAACTTCAATAAAATATTCGGTTATATATAGTTATACATATTTTAAACAAACATTCATACAAGATGACAATCAACAAACTACATTATTGTTTTTTAAGGTACTCAGTCATAGAAGAAGAAAATTGTTTATATCGAGGGTACTTTGCGATCGAAAGTAATTCAAGTAGCCTATAGTGGCTCCAACAAATCTTTAGAAATCATAAAATTTTATCTCTGTCTGCTCATATCAGACTAACTTAAGTGATATAATATATACTATTTTAATTAAATTTAATCAAATTTAAAAGAATCATATTTTTAAATAAATCGATTTTAAAAAACTTTCATACAAAAACATATCTTACTTTCACATTCAAATTTATCACTTCCAGTTCTTGGTCTCCATTTCTTTTGAACAAAACCTTCTTTGCATGCCCCACATCGTGGACCTTCAGCGTTGTATTGACAATTACATTTATACTGGCCAACAATATTAGTTGGGCGACATTCATCAGCAAACCCGTTGCACATGCATCTACCACCAATAGATATATCTTTGATTGAATAGTAATACTAAAATAAAATATGTAAATACTTTATTACAACAAAATCAAGAGCAGGACCTTATCTGATAAAAAAGGCACTTTTATACTTAAACTTTCTTGAAAAGGAGCATATTGTAATCAAATAACACAGGGCAGCATCCCAAAATCTGGACCTTATAAAAGGGATAACTTGGAACAAATCGTTTCTAAAGTGTCCCATGTCAAATCTCATGTCTAAAGTCAGATCAAGTAATTACTCACTCTTCTGGTAACAGTTGGATCTTCCAATGAAAGTGGTAAAAGATCGGTTAACAATGTTTTGATATCAAGAAGTCTCAATCGAATATTAGTTGCCATAGTCCATTCCTGGTAATAATTAGAATGGAAATCATTTATGAAAAAGATATAAAATAAAAAAAGCCTTTCGTATAAGAATTTACATAATATTTCATACATATGAATTTTTCTCTAGTTGAGAAAATAATATGAAATTAATTTATGAATCAATATCAAGTTTAAAGAGCCAATATCCAATGTAATGTATTACGATGTTTGTTTCAACGCTCAGTAAAAGTCAGCAATATCTCACACTCTTTAACATCGTATCTACCTAAATAGAAAATCAAAAAAAGACATGTTTTTTTACCTGAAGTGTTTTGCTATAGGCAAAATTTGCAGCTCCTGGTCTTCCATTGATTAATGATATATGGATCTGTAAATAAAAGTCAAAAATATCAAAATCATGTAAATCATTTTGTAAACTTATATGAAAAATATTGTATTGTAAAAATTGCCTTAAGACCAGCCAAGCTAATAAATATTTCCTGAAAATAGTAAGTTATTAAAAGACTTCTAAACTTTGCTCAAAATGCTTATAATAAAAACAAAAGTTTACCTCTCCATTTTCAAATGGTGGAATAGTTGAATACTCTGTAGAGCAAAGGACAGTATTATCTTGCACAATGGGTAAGTATGAATCAACGCCAAAGTATTGTTTACATTCAGCAGAACTGGGTGCAAAATGTTGCCAAGGTGTATAAGTTCTACCACCATCATTAGATCTTTCTAATGACCAAACACCAGGTCTTGGAGAGTTTGCAGTTTTGATAATAACATATGCAACATGAAAAGACTAAAATAAATGAATTTAAAAATTAGTTAACATTCAATATTTTGTCGTGCGTGAGCTCTTTTGTCAAATTTAAATATTTAATGCACGTAAAATTTATTCGAATTATTCCCTTACTCGGGCAAATTTTCTTGATGGTTCGTTTTTTGTGATTTTTTGGTGA
>JAYJMI010101431.1:0-11017 GCA_036873855.1 Sarsia tubulosa
AACCTGTTGTGTTGTTATTTTTAATGTTTAATGAAGTTTGGAGCTATTTACTGACAATCTTTTTATTCTCAGCAGTTCATAAAATTTTCTCAAAATTTATCTAAAATTAAACCCTTAAAGGGAATCCGAAATTCTATTTTTTTGCTTATTCCGCTAATATGATAAACAGTATACGCGAAGAGACATCATATACGAACTGTTAGGCGGCTAAAATAAAGATAGTAGATTTATTGAACGAAGGTAAGTAGCAATTTTCAACTTTAAAGATCCAGATAGAAGGACTTCTCATAATATTTCAGTATCTGTAAAGTCAAAGGATAACTTCTGTTTATACAAAAGTTTAGAGTTGCAAAAAAAAATAGTTTTAAAGAAAATAGACAGAATGTAGATGAAAATCCGTTAAACTAACCATGACGAAGGACTACAAACTTAGGTAAAAGCTTAGCCTAGTTGTAGAAGAAATTAGTTTATTATTAGATATGTGATTACTTTAGAAGACGCAAAAAAAAGTATTGCCAAAAAGTTTGGGAAAAAAGAGATGTTCAGAATAAAGTTGGGCTGTTGTGAAATTTTGAGTTACCTCTAGTTAATTTTTATTATTTTTCCGTAGAGAATTTAGGATATACTTAAAGCAAGTTTGATAAGAAGTAGAAATAAGTAGCAGTGTTTTCAGTTGCGTATAGAGTTTTCCAAGTTTTTTCTATTTTTACAAAAGAAGAAGTTCTTAGTTAACTATTTGCTTCATTGTAATTTTGCAATAATAACAAGCTATCTAAACCAGTATAACAGTAGTCTTTTTATTAACAACTATAAAAAATACAACGAACCCGTAACTGTCTAGCCGTTATATAAAAATCGAGGTAAATGTACATCACATATCATAAATCACATAAAAACAACATTATCGTTTATAAAATATTGTCGAAATTTAAAATTTGTATGTATGGCGTATACCTGCGTATAGTTATAACCATATAAATCTTTTCATCAATATCTGCGATGGGAAAGATATTCGTTTGAATACGAGGTAAGGCTTATAGAAATATCCAAGTATTAAGTAAGTATTAAGTCAACCTCGTTCCCAGACCTATATGTTTTTTTTACGTCGTCAAAATTCGTAAAAAAAAATATCCAAGTATCTTAAGCAAGTTTGTTACTCAAAATGTCAATTTAACAAGTTTCGCCTCTGTTACAAATAGTTTTTTTACCATTCGCATATATTAATGAGAAGGTCAATTTTTATTTATTTTTATCATATTATGAAGTTTTGAACTATTTTATTAACAATCTGTTCATTTACAGCAATTGGTAATTTTTTTTACAAATATATCTCATTTCAAATTGTATCTTTAATCAAGTTTGGTAACGAGAAGAAAGAAGTAGCAGTTGGGTATAGGAATATTCAAGATTTTGTTTTACGATAAAAAAAAAGATACTAATTTTTTAATTATTTTTAACATTTTATGAAGTTTGGAAATATTTTTCTTACAGCCTTCATTTACAGCAGTTGAAAATAGTTTTTTAAGAATCGTCTTATTTGAAACTGTACTTTTAAGAAAGGTTTGTAGGAAGACAGCAGTAGCAGTAATTGCAGTTAGTATAGGAACATTCAAAACTTTATTTTTCCCAACAAAAACCTTAACTAGCTTTATAGACAATTAATAGTGGGATAACGTAAGTTAGATTACTATTATCAGAATAAAGTGCTCGATACTACGTAGAGCATTTATAACAATAAATAACTAATTATTTTTGAATATTCATCTTTTTCCTAACTAAAAGTTTCATGTCTTACGACAATCTTCAGAGGAATACAACTGTTTCAAGTTAAATTTACAGATTTTATAATTTGAAATTCTAAAAAGAATTACAATAATTAAGTGTAACAATTAAAATATAATTGTATTTAAGTTGAAGTTTATAGACAATTATCAATGTATTAGGTGTAGTTTGAATGCGCAGCCTTACCGTGTTACTGCTCTATGTAATGCGTTATATAAATGTTACTCATTACTTGCAGTTCGAAATCTAGGCTTTCCTAGAAGTGAAGATAATATAAATTTTTCTTAAAATTTATAAATCATTGCTTCTTATATATCAATTAAAAAAACTGCGATCCAAAGTGCGATGGAAAAATAATAAATATTTGGGCAAGGTCTCAAAATATAAACAAGATTTGAGTAGTTGAGAAATATCTTCAAATTAGAAAGAGGTAAGGTAAAATATCTGGAAAATTTGTGATAACATATGTGTCACTACAATATATAGCTTCATATAGTAAATAACTCAAATTTCATCCTTTAGCTTATTTGAGAAGCATTTTTGACGAGGTGTCGGTTTTGGAGTTTTAGGTTGTATAGGAGGTACTTGATAATTAGTTTGTCTTGGTTTGTCTGTCTGGATAAAAAATTCCATAGTTTCCAAATAATCTGAGTCATTGTCGTCGTCTTCTTCTTTGTTATTGAATAGAGAACTTTCGGATGACAAAAAATCATATGGCTCATCATAAATACTTAATCTTTTTATATCCAACATTGTATTGAATTTTTTAACATCTTCATATCCGTCACTACTGTCGTCACTACTGTCGTCACTACTGTCGTCACTACTGTCGTCACTACTGTCGTCAAAAACCCTAACATAATCAAAATCATTTTCACCGTCTGATAAAGATTCATCTGGATGGATTATGTCATCAGATGTACATTTGCTGCAAGCATTGTGTAGATAAGAATCAATATTATAATACCTGCTACCTATCTCTTCCTTTGACGGAAGCAATTGATTTATACAAGTACGATCTATAACACAATAAAAAAAAGATTTGCAGATACGTAAAAGAGAACTGCAAAAGTTGGTAATTTATTCTGAAATGTTAACATTTATATAGACTATTTATAGTCCTACTTCTTTATTACGGCCATAAGAGAATTTTGTTACAAAATCTGAGACATGGGGAGAAGTGGCTAGCTGTTTTTCCAACCAAGTTTTCCCGTAAAAAAAGAATGAACAACATGGGGCTCGAGCCCAAGAACTGAACAACTCTATATTACACTTTTTTGTTATCTTGTTTACCTAATCTATTCTTTGTTTTGTTCTATCAAAGTCATGAGAGTCTATTGAAATACTGCAAATCTCAAATTTTATAGCAGCTACTGATTTCCTATCACCGTAAAAATGATTCTCTGCTAAATTTTATGGTCGATAGACGATACTGCTGTCAACAGTTACATGTTCTTTAACATGATGTATTGTGGGATTGTCTGAGGTATGGTTAATGTTTTTATTACTTATCAGAATACTTAATTGCATAACCATTATCAACTTTTTAATAGTGTTTCACCCTTGAGATGTCCTAGACAATCCCACAATACAACGTTTTCAAGCACATGGTAATAACAGCAATACTGTCTATTACTTTATTGTTTATTTATGTCTACTATTAAAATATGATATAACACTTTACTATAAAACAATGAAATATGAAAGGTTTTATTGTATGCTATTTGCGCCATTTTTTAATAAACAGATCAAGAATGAAATGATTTTTTTTTGTAACTATATAAGTTATTGCATAATTTTTTTAGCATTATCTCTACTTATTAATGATACTATTTAATCGAAATTAATTTTTCTTTTAATCTGATAGGCTAAAATATTACCCTGGATAAATTATTAAATCTTAAAATAAAGTATGGTCGAAAACTACAAAGTGAGGTCTATGGAATCTTAAACCGTTACCTGCTAAAGGAAATTATTTTTTCAATGCCTTTTGTTTCAAAATCAAAAATGTTTTTGCTAGTTTTTATGATGTTTAAACTCTCAAAAACTTAAAATTAACTTTAATTATTATAAATTTTGTTTTAGTTAAGTTATTTTCTTTAGCTTTTATTTTTAAAGCTATGAAAATATTGTTATTTACTATGCCCTTGACATTTGAAAGTTAGTAGTTAAGGTTTTTATTAAATGTAATTATGTTAGCAGTATAAATTATCTGATAACCTACAGTGAAATAACACAAAAATGACGATTAAATGAAACATCGATAAAAGCAGAGCATCCAATTTTTTTCGTTACTTATCTATTGTAACAAATTCCTGGTATATATGAACAATCTTGCAAAAAGTATAGTTCTGACGATGCTTCATTGTAAAGACAATTGTCGCAACTCATTTAGTTGTATGGAAGTAATAAAAAGGTAATTTTATCGATTTGCTCTAAAGATTTTTTTTACCCTGTATTGCAATCTTGCCCATTTCCTACGGTAACGTTTGAGTAAAATTGGTTTAACTTTTTTGGGGGTATCTGTGGCTATGTATTCTTTGCTAATGAGGAAGAGGAAGAAATTACCACGTGTTCCAATAATTTAATAGTGTGACAGTTCTTTATTCGAAGAAAATGATAATGATTGCAAAGGCTTTCAGTATTATAGCTGGAATAGTAGAGTATTTCTTTATATCTATTATTAACTCTAATTTTTAACTTCATGGTATTCCTGATGTATTTAGAATCAATAATCAGGTAAATATCAAACTTTAAAATCAGGAAGTTTTATTAATAATTTTATTTATGTGCAGTAAAATAAAGAAAAAGAAAATTCAAAAAAATTCATAATTTTACCTTCTTTCAATTTTAATTCATAGGGTGTTAGATGTTTGTTGATAGACATTTCTCGACCAACTTGATTTAGACCGATATTATGATCAATTTTTTCTTTTTCTAATATATAATCTTGCATCATTAACCTCGCAAACTGTTTGCTGCCTGGTTTTCTTCTTTTTTTCTTTTTAATAGTTACAGGAAACTTCCTGGAATTACCTTCTTTTTTACCCTCTTGAGTATATGAAATGACAGGTGGTATATGTTCTTTTTCACTCATAATTGCGTTTTCTAATAAGAAAAAGTACTTGTTGCAGCTACCTTTTTCCTAACCTTTATAAAAATTTTGTAAATTCAATTTTACAGTCTTTTTGAAAGAAAACTCGGCTGATTTTGTCGTAGTAGATTAACTTTAAGATTCCCTGTGATTAACTTTTTCAACATACAGAACATACATACTATATTTTAACTCTTTAGGTATGTTACGGATATCTGCTCTGATATAACCTTCATGAGCGCTATCATCTTCATCAGATTCAATACTCATTTTAAATTGCAATGGTTCTTTACATTGGCGTTTTTCAATTTGATGGGCATGCGCTTTAGAACTATGCTTAAGATTTGATGCTTCTAAAGGTTAAGAAATAATTAAAGTAACTTGGTGATAATATGAGAAATATTCCTAGTTTAGTGGTAAAACAAGTTTTGTCTCTTTAAAGTAAAATCGTTGTTTGCAAAACTTTTACTTTTTTTAAACATCATATCTCACTCCATTCCTACCTTGACTTAAAAATTTGCGTCAAAATTGCATATTTTTGGCATGCCCTCATCACAATGTCAACAGTTGCTTTCATACCAAAAATAACTCTTTACTAATTTATAAAAACTTGATCAATCTAGAAATAATTCCAAGGAAACTTCTGTAACCTATACATTAACTGGAGTGGGGTCCTTGGTGTGGTTAATATGGATAAGAGTAACGGTTAACTCTTTAAAAACTAACGGCAGGATTACGATTAACGGCTAACTCTCCTTTTTTATGTTTCTAGAATGGAGTTACAAAAAAATTCGATTTATGACGTCAAAACCGTAACTCTCCATGAAGAACCGTAATTTCCACTTAATCGACCCCTGAAGTTTTATTTATTGTTGGTTATTAATAGTTAGTGTTTTGAAACCATTTTGGTACTAAATGTAAAATAAGTTAGTGGTATCAGTGTTAGTGGAAACCATATTTTTTATTTTTTTTCCGATGTCACTACTTTATATTTCTTATTTTCCGATTTTAATATTTTGAAAATGTTTATATAGTCTTTTATAAAATGGATTTGTCAAAATTGCCCTGAGGTGTCATTGTTTCCTCCAAGGTTTACAATGTTTCGTCAAAAAATTTCAGTGTTTCGTCTTTCAGCATTTTGTCAAAGATTTTCAGTATTTCGTCAAAGAACTTCGTCAGCGATAAAAATTCATGGAGTTTCCTCAAAGAATTTTATTATAAAAGTTACTTCGAAAAAATTCAAGGAGTTTCCTCAAACAATTTTAAGGGTTTACTCAAAGTATTTTATTATAAAAGTTTCACCAAAAAATAATACACTAACAATGCAGAGCCTTTTGACTTAAAACTGTCAACTAAGCGAAATTCAGCAGCTATAATAACTTTTCAAAGCTAGATCAGTAGAAATTATGCAAAAACAGTCTCATTGGTCCATCAATGGAATCATCTCCTCAATACAATATTTAAATGACGGGATTTTGTCCACTAATTGTTGAAGATATATTTTGCTATTTATAGACCGATATTTTTTTCTCCTTGAAGGGTTCTACCACCTTATATTTTTTAAAGTCTCTATAGCATTCTACCCTATGATATAAACCAATAAAAACGTATGAGCATTTGTCCCTTAGAAAGTGGTCAAAACATTAAACTTGCTTAATTCTAATGATACTGTAAATTGCTAAGGGTCTGTTTAGGGTTTGTTATATCTAATGGTACATTTTATGATAACACCACCATCTTCTCTCTCCTCTCATCGTTTAGTTTAAAACGCCAAATCAGTTAGACACTATTAAAAATCTTTGAGGAAATCTTGAAAAATCGCCAAAATATTTTGACGAAACAGCGAAAATCTATGAGGAAACACCGATTTTTTTGACGAAACACCGAAAATCTTTGACGAAACTCTGAAAATTTGAAGACACAATGACACCTCAGAGCTATCGTAGTAATTAATACTATTCTACTAAATCGATACATCGATAAATTACAGATGTTTCGTTTAGGCACTGTACTAAAATCAGCATTTTCTTCATTGAAAATCAAAAAAATAATCAACTGTAATTTTTTTAAAGCTAATACAGTCACTATAAATTTTTCACAGTTTGTCATTGGTATTATTTTCTTTCGAATAATATTATATTCATGTGTTATTTTTGATGACGTCAGCGTTTTTAATGACGTTATTTTCTAAATTTGAGCCATTTTGTGACGTCATAGAAAGATTTTCCAGATAAAATGTAAAATCCCGAATGATATGTCAAACAGTATTTATTATTCTACCTGCCTTGAAAATTTCAAACAGATATATTGTTTCTAACTAATGTAGCCGAAACTTTAGTAGTATATCTTTTTTTTAGAAAAATCAGTAAGTATTTCACAGACTATGACGTCATCGAAGAACTGCTAATGTCGACACAAATTGTTTTGATCACTTTTATTTATTGATGTTATTACTACACGTGTACAAAGTTTCTTGTTCATAGCATTTATGTTTCCTAAAGAAAATATTAGAGGGAATTTTGGTCAAATCAACCCTCTCTAGCGTAGACAGAGCCTAAATAAATCCGGGTTGAATTTTCTAATTGACAGTTGTATTTAACTAATCTAGATAGATAATACCAGTACCTGGTTTAAGTCGATAACTTGAAGATACGTATATATTATCTGCTTTATGATGATGTTTTAAATCCATTTTACGTTGCTGGTACCTAATACTTTGCTGGTACTTAGTAGCAAAGTTTGATTCCGGTTGTAGCACTGATGTCTGCTCATTATTGTTGGTGGTATGTCTTTTTGGGGGAGAAGCTTTGCTTGGCACTTCTGGAGGTATATCTTCGAAGATTAAAATAATAATCAATATCATGAATGTTACAATTACATGGTTTACGAAACCAACGTTTTATTGGATAAATAGTACTTAAAGTATAGCTAAATAAACTTCAAGTTTCATCAACCATCTTCCATCCAAAAGCATCTTCACTAGTGATGATTATAGTATTTGCCAAACAAATCAGTTTCTTTATATTTAATGTTACACTTTAGATAAATTGAAAAAAAACCGGGAAAAAATCATCGTTTATTGTAACTTTGAATAAAAATATTCGCTGTTTGTGCACTAGAGGGTAAAAATAAGCTACTAAAAGACAAAAACAAGTTACCTTCTATTTGGCTATCGGGGGAATTAGAAATATTACTGATAATTGTTACAGATGTTTTAAAAAGATCGGTCATTTTTTCACATAGTTTTACTCTCGCTTTTGCAGTTGTAAGTAACGACCTTTTGGTCACTTTATCCTAAAATAAAAAAATAATAGTATTATTATTTTAACGTTGTGATCAAATTTTTCATTTGACCAATAGAGTCATGCATGTCCCAAATGACATATACCTTTTAAAACATTCAAAATAAATCGAATCAGTTTACACTCATTTTAACTTGATATATATAAGTAATATATTTTCTTCTGAAGCAAGTTTTAAGTATAAGTAATAATCAGCTTTCCTGTCAAAGTCAATGCATTTTTGAAGTTCCTAAAATAACCAAAACTGGTCAAATAAAGTTTATCTTTACTGGTTTTTTTTTTACAAAGTTCTATAACTTTTTAGCATTGTCTCCTTTCAGAACTTTTTTTCTAGTGTGCGTGAAGTTGCGTGGGTTCGAATCCCGCTCGGAGTACTAACTTTAGAGTAAAAATTCAAAATTTCGAAGTGGAACAGACCTATGTATAAATCAACCACTCATTGCATAAAGTAACTAATTTATTACTTAAATCTACCAATACTTCTCGCTATCAAACAACAACATTATGAAGCTAATATCAATAAAACTTCGATACTTTATACAATTTTCAACTGAAACACCTATAATTTCAGTATAAGTTAAAAAAGTACCTTAAGTATTTTAGCTTCTAGAGATCTTTGCTCTAGCTCCGATTGTAAAACGTCTATTTCTACACTTAGCTATAAGAAAAACAGTTAACGGTTAGGCTGCACTCGTGTATTTTCAAAAAAAAGAGAGGAGGGGGGAGATTGGGCTACAATAGAATGTCAGAAGAGTTATATTAAGAGAAATAAACTATTTTGCCGCAAATAAGAACACCTGTTGATTTTAGAGAAACCTATAGAAACCTAATTGTTATTTATTATCTTACTTGTTAATACTGCGGGAAAAATAACTAACATTAGAGTTTTTGCAGCAAATTAAAAGTTTGTTAATTAAGTGTGTGTTACTTACGCTTGTCAAAGTACTCTGAGCAACTTTATTTATATCCGGCTCGTCCCAATACTATACAGAACAACATAAGATACCGATTATAGTCTTTGTTTTTAGAAGAAAAGTTTTGCCGAAATTCACGAAAAAAATAAAGACTATGAAAAACCGACTTTCTCGATTTTTTGCTCTATAGAGAAATAACATTCACCGGTCCATATATAGACCCGCGGGAAACTAATCTGTAAAAACTTTTTAATTTTTTTTCAATTTTCTAAAAACATTTCTTGTTAAATTTTGGTAACAAAGATCTTTCATTTACATATAAAACAGATATACAGAAGGGGATTGTACAAACATCTCACAAATTCTTTAAAAATTGAAAAGTCTTTACAAAATGGAATACCAATGTGCGGTTTTTCTTAGTCTAAAGATAGTATATTGTACTCCTTTTTTGAAACATAAAAATTTTATTATATTGCTGTAAAAATTAACTTTTGCATAATTTTGGACATTTGCATTATACTTCAATAGCAGTTTTTCTTATTTATGAGATATATATTTCGTGAAAATGAATTCTTTAAAAAATAATTCTACTGCTAAGCAGATGCATTTGAAAAAGTAAACTAACCTGTTTTTCCAATTTTCGTTTATCTTTTTGTTTTTCCTGTAGCTGCTTTGTAATATTGTCCGAGCAAATTTCATAATCCAATATTTTCTGTAACTCGTTTGCAAACTCAGTGTTCTAAAATGCATAGTTTACAATATAACATAATTCATCAAAGTAGTTCTTTCAGAATTTCTTTTTGGTGATTGTAAAGAGTAAATAAAAATTTATTCAACCAGTTATAATCCTATCCTTCAGTTCCAAGTAGTTTTGTCTGTACAACAAAATTAAAAATTTCAATTTCAATATTTTTGGAACCAAAATATTAATCGCTGATGACTTTGCGCAATTTGATGGAAGAAATTGTTGTTCGTCATTTTCGTTAGTTTACAAAATCGATAATTTAAGCCTTGATATAAAAGTAGCTTTGTAATCTACTTGGTGAGACGCTTCTAATGAGCAAATAAAGGGGGGCGCAAAATTACAGTGCCTCTGTAAGCAAACAATGAGTTTTTATTTCTGTGTACAATTTGTTTTAAAAATGTTTAAATGCAACTTATGGGGAAAACTGTTATAGCGTGATAAAGAACTTTATTACTAAATTTGAAATGTCATTCCGCAATTCAAGATAATAATTCTAGGTAATTGTTTGTAGAAATGAGGCAGAAACCAGAAACAAAAATACATTGACTATTATTTTTATAGATATATCTTATGTTAAAATAAAAAAAATCATAATATCAAAACTAACACGATTAAACTAAAATATTGTCAAGACGATGATTGCCTTTACCAAGACTATCAAATCCACGGCTGTTAAGAATGAAAGTTTCAAGACAGTGACTTCAACAACTATCAAGTTATAAAAGCATTATATTCTAAAAACAGTATGTTAGCAATTCCCAGTGGGCATACCGCGTACTGAGGAAGTCTCGTAGACCATTTTCGACGGTCCACTTTGGCAACTTTTTTTGTTCGATTAGGTGACGTACCAAAGCGGACAGTCTAAAATGGACAAAAATGTAACTACCAGTGGTTAAAGTGGTCGAAAAAATCACGACCGGGGGACAAACTAACTTGAACAACTGAATTATGGATGACCCGTATTTTCAGCGGGTTGAAACAAATTGAATGAGTTAATTACCAGTTTATTTTTTAATATTAAATTTAATCAAATTTTGGAAAACACAATGTCAACACTGTCCACAAAAGGAGAATATACCTGTTCTGCATATTCTTTTTGAACGTTTGACCACATGATGTTGATATCATACAGCTGTGTAACAGCATATTGCAATGATTTGTTGTCTTCTGTCTTTACCCA
>JAYJMI010101542.1:0-11015 GCA_036873855.1 Sarsia tubulosa
GATTTCAATAAAGTAACGTACACGTTTGTCATAAGGTTCATTTTCCTGAAACCCGTATCCTAATATCAATCTCCAGGGGAATGGTTTATTATAGTGAACAGTTACAAACTCAGCTTCGTTGGTTCCATAATGATAGTAAATTTTTAAGGTAAAAAACGTTACAGCTCTGGAAATACTATAGGATTTTTTTGTGTATAACGACAGATCTATATATCCTTACTCGTTTATAATAACTAAGGGACTTTAGAAGTAGGTAGTCGTAGTCGTAAATAACGACTAAACATCATGGATCATGCAAAATTTCAATAGGCATTAGTTTTTTGGCCGAAACAGATTAGTAAGTACCTTTAAACCATGTTTAAACCTACATTAAGCATGTTGGATTCTTAAATTAAAAAAGGTTCATCGTCTTTATTTTACTGGGCAACATTTTTTGTATTATAAAGTATTTAGTATGCTGTTTGTTTATTGTATTTGTTTGTATATTTGTGTTGTCCGATTTTATACTTTTGTATCTTCCAGTGGGCATCAACTAGCACTATCTCCCGGGTAAATAGATCTTCAAATAAAGAAATAATAATAATAATTGGATCTAATCTTTTTTGATAGATTTGAAACTTTAATGTTTAAGCACCAACATATGTAACAACAAGCCAATGAAATACGTTCATTCATCAAATGTGGATTATCGAACAAACTAGATGGCTTTGAGGATATAACGACATCAGCATAAGAGGATGGGAAATTACAAAATGCCAGAAGAAGAAGAAGAGTTTCATTTATAAACGTTCAGCGAAGTTGAAGACGACGAGAAGATGCTGCGGGCTATGTTGAGTCCCTCAATCGGACGATACTTCAAATAATGAAGACAGTTCAGAGGACTAAACAGTAATTTCCTTCAATGTATAAGCCCCCCTTCCCTCCCACGTATATAAGCCTATACAAAAAATGCTTACGAAAGTGTACAAGCCTTGGGTTTATAGTCGGATGTTTACGGTATTCAAATACGTTGTAGTGAAAAAAATAGTTTTTGTTTGTTGTTGTTTTGTTTTTGTTATATATAATCCAGCCAAAATATTTTCTTCTACAGTCCTGCTTCCGCAAAAACTAAGCACTGGTTCTCTTAACATATGCGGTAACAATAAGTTGATTGATATATCTAAAAGGTCTGGGTCTGAGGTTGCACCTAACCCTCAAATTTTAGTCTGGCGTGTGCCCTCTGGTTAATAATGAGCTTAAAAATGCCAGTGTGAATGGGGTTAATGATAAAATATAGAAATAACCAGATAAGATATTGCATTATATGATATATTACAGCTAAATTCTAAACATCTATACAAACATTGTGTTAAGCGACAGTATTTTTATAACCAATGCATTCACAGTTGCAATCGTTTTTCTTTAAAGTGAATTCGTTTGCACCATTCAACCATTTGTTGTAGCAAGCTGAGTAACTATGGAAACAAATATTTGTTTAAAAGTTAAAGGACAAAAGTATGTATTTACCGTGCAGTAAAATCTTTCTTATCAGTTATAGCGCATGCTAAAAATCATTTGTTCTTCAAATTATCACAAATTGATAAAACTTTGCACCTAGATTAACTAGAGAGTTGTTTCTATTCTAGGATTACAAATATTTCTTCTAAGATTCTACCATATATAGATATTTAGAAAAGGGCTTTGTTGGATACTGTAACACAAAAATGTATTCACAGATTAAAGGGACTTACTCAGGTGTTTTGGGCAAAACAATTAATCCCTACTTAAACTTTGTGGAATGAAAGATGACCATTCCAGTAGTGTCCGGTGAAAATTTGAGCTAATTTCTATGTGTAGTTTTTGAGATATTTGTATCTCAAAATCGCTAAACAAAAGAAACAAAGAAGCATTTGAGCTGTTTTTCAAAGGACTAGTTTTACTGTTGATCTGCTGAACCAAATGAGGAAAATTTATCAGCTTGACTGGTCTTGCACTGCTCTTTGCAATACATTATTTTCAATACAGGTTTCACCAAATGATTTCACTTGAGTAAGCCCCTTTAAAGTGATACATAGCAGTAACCTCGATCCCAGGGCCACGTACCTCTTTTAGGTATAAGGCACTGTGAACGAGTTTGGCATAGCAGTTACTTACTCGTCATATTCATGCATTCTTCTCACAGTTACTGATCTCAAATACCATGCATCTATAATACCGTGATGTTCAATATGAATATTGGTTGGTTCTCCTATATACTTTGTACCCAGTCCTAATACTTTTTCTTTTGATCCACTTCCGTAATATTGACTGAAAAAAAAGCAAAAATATAAAATGTATCCAAAAAATCCAGTTTCAAAAAAAATGTTTCATTTAAATTCAAAAACGAAGGTAGCGTTGATCTCTTTGTTGTTGTTTTAATTTATTTCTTTTAAAACTTGTATAACTTTTCTTTCTTTCTGACAAACTCTGTAAAATCAAGTATTGTAATTTGAGTTGTTATAATAGTAGATTTATGTCCAAACTGTTCAAAGCCAATGCATTTGAAAAACAAAACTAGAAAAAATCTTATCTTATCTTATCTTGTCTTATTTCTGTACGGTGCAAAACACTCTTTTGTTTTAATTCTCTATAAATCAATTTTCTTATGATTCGTTCGGTAATAAATGGCTTACTGTGGTAGTTCTATGATATCAGTTCCATTGGTTCCTGTTAGTGTAACAGTGACGTAATCATTTAAGTCAGCAAATACACCATAGTTTGTATGGAATATGAATTGATAATGAAAAGCTAAAAATTAAAAAAAAAGTTATTTATCAAGTTCAATTTAATGATCAGTTGAAAGAAAAATCTCCTTTTAATAATAAGAATTCAGCCGCTTGCGGCAGAGAAGTCAGCGAGGAAAGAGAGGAAGGTTGAAATATGAAGCAAACATGAAAATCTAGAAGCATGAAAAACAGAGAAATCACAGAAACAATAAAGCATAGGAAACAAATAGAAAAACAGCAAACAAAATAAAAAAAATAAAAAAAAATAAAAAAAAAAAAAATTTTCCGGAAAATTGTTCCGGAAATGTTCCGGAAAATTGTTCCGGAAATTGTTCGATTCCGTGTTCCGTGTACGAGAAGAAAAATAATAAAAAAAATCTGCCTAAACCAATAACTCATCGACTAAAGTCGCTGACTATAATATAAAACTTGTAGTTAAAAAAAAGAGAAAAAGAGGAAACACAAATATTGTAGTTAATATCTTACTACACATAGGAATTTGCTCCAGTTTTTGAAGAAAACACTGATGTGGTGTAGTATTATTTCATTATAAAAAGTTTTTTAGGATATTAAACGCTAAATGAAAAATACTTTAGCACTGCAGTTACAGTAAGTACATATTTTAAATTCAGTTCCTTTTTAGGAGGCTGGAATTTATGTATTTTTCTCAGTTCATATCTGGAAACATATATGTAATTATATAAGGAAAAGCTGGGAAAAGATATCCTTAATTGGACACCCTGTATTCTTAAATGCATTTAAAGAATTTATCTAACTAGCGTTTAGTTTTAGTTAAAATGTGTAAATGCACTTAAAAGCGTTAGGTGGAAAATGCCGAAAAAGGTCACATACAGATTACATATAATGAAATCAAAAGTTTTGTTAACAACTTTCAAAGCTCTTCAATATAAGAGTAACTTGTAAAAATAGATTAGGATCCTTTTAACTCTAAAATATCGAAAAACTTATTTTGAAGGAAGTCAGGATTGGAGCTATTTCCATCTCTGGGTCCACTGTCACATAGAAAATTGCTCAAATTTTTACAGGATACTCAGGAAATGGTAATCTTTCATTTCTAAAAGCTGATTAGGACTAACTTTTTGGAAGAAAAATCACTTGAAGTTGCCAAATGTCAAATGTCGCCCATATGTACTATTAAACAAGGAACAGACACAAAAAGGCTCAACAAATATACTAGAGACTTGTAGTTTTAACTTAAAATGGTGCAAAAAACAATAACTAAAATTAGTGTTTTTGAGGTACCAGTCCTTCCCAGGAATGAGTGTGATCACACCTGCATACCATGGCACACACCATAATTTTCAAATGGAGTATGGTTTACCACACCCCATAAAATCTCAAATGCAAAAATCGCACTCCATATTTTGATGAAAACCCTTAGATAAAGTTAATAAATGAGTTACTTATCAATAGTTGTGTGTTAGAAATAACAATATAACGATTTTAAAGTAGAGTAGCAAAATACAAAAACTCTAGGTCAAAATCAAAAAATACTAACAGACCACGCCATAAGTAAATGTACCAGTGCCATATCCAGTGGTTTTTTGGGGACACCTGAAATTATTCAACAGTAAATCTTGTTTACAAATAAATGCTTAAAAAAACCAAGATAAAGCAGTTATCTGGCAACTATCTGAATTTGTTTATCAAAACTATGAATTTTACTACTAAAATCTCTGATTTTTAATCAAAAATTGAAGGTAAACTATGTTTTTTCTTGAATTTGGGCTTAATAGTTTGGGCTCCCAAACCGGTATATAGGCTTCAAAATAGCTCTGGATATGGCTCTGTGTACTCAAGCCAATTTCAAAAACTCACTGTTGTCTAAACAGAGTTCTGTCACTTTTCCTGAGATCCATTTTAATTGATTCCTTGTTGTTTTTAAAGGTATTAATTTAAAAAGAATTTTTAAAAAAATGGCAAGTAGTGTTGCCTTTGGTGGCTCAAGTCGATTTGCTGCTTTGGAAATTGAAGAACTTTCAGACGATGAAGCGAAATCATCTAAGGGAAAAGCTGACAAGAAGAGTAATGCTGAAAAGAATGCTAAAAAGAAAGCTCGTAAAAAGAAGAAAGCTGCGGAAGAAAATAAGTTGACAAATGATGTAATTCTTATTGCAAAATCTTTATGTTTTGCAATATTCAGAAATTTATCTTGTTGCTCATGTGTCATCAAATAAATTATGTTTTATGTTATAGTTAAGGACAAGTGATGTCAGCACTTTTTCAGTGAAGAAGCTCTTTTCACTATATTTTATGAGAAACGATACATATCAAGCAATGAAAAGGCAGCAAATTGGGTGGAAAATGTGTTTGATATTAGCTCTATATGCTTGTGCTGTATTTCAATTGAATTCTGAAAATATTGTTAAGTCGTTTGTCATATTTTTCTATTATATAATTTTAGCTTCGAAATCTTGCTTTTTCCAAACCTGTTTCTTCAAAAGCCATTCAGCATGCCCACCATCAAGGTCATGTACCAGAAGGGAGTCCAATTTGTCATGAAGTTACATTAGGTGTTAAACCTCTAACCACTGCTGGTCAAGTTCATCAGAATGGAACCGATGATATACCTGTTACTTGGGAAGAATGGAAAAACAAAGATGAAGCGGTATAAAATATTTTCGTTTATTGCACTCCCTGTTTCTAGACCCAGGAACTCGGACAAGTTCTGAAAAGCGATAAATTTTTACAAATTTTACCAAATTTTACCAATCGCTTCCTGTCCCATTTCAAAACTGGCAGATTTTATGTCATTTCAATTTTTCACTCCGTTGTTAGGCTACACCAAATTAATCTTTCGTTGCACGTGCAGGGTATATTCTAGACTTTAGGGGCATGGGTTTGTTTTTTGCTAAAAGGGCAAATTTTTCATTAAAAAGGGGCATTTTAGGGAAATATTTTATAAAAAACAATAGAAAAAACTACTCTTTTAATGAAAAGGCACCCTATCGCATGTAATATAGGGCTAGAAACGGCCCTGATGTGATCGACCGACTCAATGTTACAAAATGTGTGTATTAATAACTTAATTTTTTTAATTATTTCTTTTGATAATAAACATTGAAGGAGAACTTGTAAAAACGTGAAAGATTCAAGTATAAAAACGTACATAAAAATTGTGTCAAATTTGTTTTAAGATTGTAGTTTAGACTTCAGTTCCAATTAAGGATACAGTAAAGACTTTTATACACATATGAAAAAATTGAAATATTTCAACTTTGTTTATTATTGAAATATTATTTGGAGCGCTTATTAGAATAAGAATAAATATACTAGACATTGATGAAAAGTTTTGTTCACTGATATCCGTTCCTTACTTATGAAGGTTTAAAAAAAAATTATCATTTTTCTTTGAAAAGTTCCATCTCCAAAACTTTTTATCTAAATCATGAAATTATATCACTGGTCGATATCAATTTTAGTGGCTAATTCTTCAATTTTTAATAGACATTATCATTGCCTTTTTTTGCTACTTTATGGTCATATGAAGACTTTTCTTTTAGCCACAATTTTGGCATGTTAAATTAGGTTAAACAATATTTTATTACAGTAAACAAAGCAATTAAGTTTAAATTTTAAAATCTTAAAAGTCTCATTAGCATAAAATATAATTAATCCCTAAATAAATTAATAAATTTCTTCTGCTGCTATGAGGTTAAAAAATAATAAAATTAATTGCTTTGAAGCGATTTGTTAATAAGCTTTTTGTTTTAAAACAAAGTTTATCAAAAAAACTTATTGCCATTATGAGGTAGCGTGGTGAATATGTGTAATATTGTGATTAATAACGTTTCAAGTATTGCTTAAAAATTTGTCTTTTAATAAAAAATAAAATGCTCAAAAATATGCTTTAAATCCTTATAACTTGAGAAATATAGAAGATTTTTTAATGAAATAGAAAGCAACGTTCATAATTTTAAAAGTTCTTTTATTTAAAAGCAACTTGTAAAAACAGTTTAGGATCCCTTTAAAGAGAAAAATGAGAATTTTTGTAATGTTCATTTGATAAATATTTAAGATTTTCATCTCCTTGAAAAATGACTTCGTATGTGTATAGCAAGGCATATTCTAGTCTATAGGGGTATGGGTGCATTTTTAACTAAAGATGTAACTTTTTTTAGAAAAAAGAGCATTTTAAGGTAAGATTTTCTAAAAAACTCTTTCAGTGAAATGGAACCCTATTGTGTCTGATAGTTGCATGCAGTATAGGGCTAGAAAGGGCCCTGTATAGCGATCTTTGGTTAGTAGTATGTAAGTGTTGGACCCACTAATGAGACTTTTCCTCTTTTCTTTTAGTTTGTTGTTGATAAATTTCAAAGAGATTTGGATGCTGCTTTAAGATTAAGTACTGGTGATGTCAGCAGGGCACAGGTGCATTAATTATACACTTCAAACTTATTATTTCTATAAGTTCAATTTTTGCAACCCTGACTTGGCAGAAGAAATGATGCAAATTCACTCTTGTCTGTAATTCTGTGATAACATTCGAGTATGTTTAGCATTTTTGTTGGCAACTGCTTATTATTTATTTCTGATTTTCTGCATGAAGTTAGATATTTATGTAAAAAGATATTTATGTTAGATATTTATTGTAAAAAGTAAACACAAGCTCTGGCTTTGCAAAAGGGATCTTATAATTTTGGGTCTTTCGTTCCGTATGTGTGTACGCACAAAAGTACTGTTCTTTTTTTTCAGATTAAAGCTTATATTTCAGAATTTTGAGTAAATAGATTGTTGCAAAATGCTGTATCTATCTACAGAAACGCCGATGTAAAAGAATTAAAATTTAGTCACTGTGACTCATAACACATACAGGAAATAAGTAACTGGCCATATGTTAGTCACAAAAAAATATATATTCTTTTTGGTATAATTAAAAGTTTGCATGTTCTTTGGGTTAATATAATAGCTTAACTGATGGCTCCATTATGCTAACAAATTATCGTTAGATATTGTTAGATATACTCAAAACTGTCAAAATATCTTAAAATTAAAAAAAATCACCAGTTGTTTTATATTCTCCTAGCATTGTCATCTCAGCTCAGTGCAATAATGATAAATGTATTTTTAAATATGTCTACTTGTTTTGTTGTTTATAGAAAAATATCGAACTGAACTCCCAGAAGAAGAAGTCAAAGAAACAAGCAACAATGAGTTTAGATGAGTTTTCATCACTTCATATGGAGAAAAATGCACCACCACAGTTTGAAGAAAACTACAATATTCGCAATGGTAATTGTGTATTAATTGAATATATTGGGATTAGCAAAATAAATGGAGAAGAAGCAAATAGTTTGCTACAAGTAAACTTTGCTCCATTGAATTCAAAAATATTTGCAATCATTATTGAACAAATGAAGCAGTTATTTTCATTTTAGATCCCTGTTTTGAATAGGATCCTATAAATTCATGAAATTGAAATATATAAATATTTTTCCATGTTGAGTTGCAAAGATCAAATTTGGGCAGCAATATATACTTTTAACTCCTGGCTTACCTGAAGGCTTAAGTTTTTTTTAATTTAGTTGTCACCCCAGTTTCATTCTATTTTTTAATTAAGGCAGGGTTTTAAAATTGAGTAATCTGAATAAATAAGAATTTTACAGTAACTAAAATGTTACATTTTACAATCAAATATTTGTTACTATTCAAGTGTGTATTTACTTAGTTGTAGTAGTTACATTTTCATGAAAGTTTGGAGTATACTAAAACAATAATTCAGGCTTGTCTGTCTGTATGTCCTTCTGTTTACGAACATTCTTGTTTCGGGCAAGCCAAATATATATTTTGAAACTTGTATCTCAAATTAATTTATAATCAAAAACCTTATAAATTGGAGTCTAGGCACTATTTTATCAGTACTTTTCGTTATTTGAAAAATGCTGATATCAGAATATTTAGTTGTTCTAGTTTTTGTATTGTTCTTATTATCTCTTATTATTCATATTTCATCTTGTCAGTGTTGTCTATATCTATAATTTGTTAGAAATTTGCTTATTGGACTCCCGGCTTTGCTGACAGGAGTCATAAATTCAGGCTTGTGCATGCGTACGTATGTGCGTGCGTATGTTTTTTGCACGAAGTTAAAGGGTCATGAATGTAGAAAAGTGACCAAGCCTGACTTTTTAGAAAAATTCTTGTTCCCATGGAAACAGGGTCAAAAGGTCAAATTTGAGCCAAAATTCGTCATCTCAAGATCTGTTCATCGGATTTTTTTAATTTTTTGCATAAAGTTAGATAAAAATATAAGGTACAAAATGACATAGGTGTCATATTTCTGAAAATTCTTGTTTGCGGGTAATTGGGGTCAAAAAGGTCAAATTCAGGAACCGTTTTTCAGATTTTTCTGATTTTTTGCATGAAGTTAAAGGGTCATGAATGTAGAAAAGTGATAAAGCCCGATAGTTTAGAAATTCCATGGAAACAGGGTCAATAGGTCAAGTTTGGGTCAAAAGTGTTTTCACAGGTTCATTGACTTAAAGGGATTCCAAGGTGACATGACAAGTTAGGCTCAGATTAAAGAGCTTCAGAAATAAATATCAGCACTTTTTATTTCATGGAAAAAGCTCTTTTCGTTCTCAAGATATCTTAATTTAAGTTTGCAAATCCAGGCATCTTGGATAAACAAGAATGTTAATAATATGATAAAACTTTGATGACTTTAATCCAGTCCTTTTCAATTTTTTGGATAACTATGACATCACAAGTGTATAAGCAAATCACTAAACATTGAATAATTCAAAAAGTACAGACCTTATGAACATGAAATTTGGTACATTAAGGATAAAGATTTTCAAATTTCCCCAAAAATCAACATTTTTTAAAAGTCTCAAGATCCCATCTTTAAACCGGTGTTTAAAATAAGTGCCATTATTCTGAAAATTCGTCAAAAAGTCAAATTTTCGTGCGAAATTGAAATTTTGTATGATACAAAGTACTAAATATTAATAAAGTGTATTATTTGATCCTGGATTTTTTTTATAATTCTTCTCATTTAGTGCAAAATGAGTTCAAAAAGGTATTTTTTAAATTATGCTCATTTGTTGCATTTTGAGGTGAATGAGCCAATTTCAATGTATCAAATTTAAAAATGTAAAGTTGATGTTGCATTTTAGTTAATGGAAGATCTTTTATTGTGTTAATACATGTTTTTGCAATCTTCCTTGTGTTCTGCATTATGAGGTCAAAATGTCACTTAAATTTCTGCTTTTACTTGTCGGTGATCAACTGGCAGTTTATCCCTTGTTGGACTGCCGGCTTCACCGAAGGAGTCCTATATATTCTCAGATCACAGGATTCGCTTATTACCTTTTTCTAAATTTTTGCATGATGTTAGAGGGTCATAAATTAACAAAAGTTACAAAGCCTGAGTTTTATTACCAATTCTTGTTGTTGAAGTCAGATTTTTTTTAAAATTCTTATTCCAAGGAAACATTCAAAAGGTCTAAAAAGAGTTTCTTCACAATTCTGCTCATTTTGCTCACTACTACCGGTAATGGGTGGTAGGAACTCAATCTTGAATTGAATTTTGAAACTGAATCTTTAAAATTAAGAAGAATATATAGAAGAAGAAGAACAACATATTTCAAGAAGAACATGTTTCATGTTTATATGTTTAATAACAAAATAATTCGTCCTGCTAGTGCAAAAATGATCATAATTCTCCCTTTCAAAATTGGCTCTTCATGTAAAAACAGTGGTAGAGGAAACCTCTGGAAAAAAACCCTGCCTATGAATTCAGGTATATTCGTTTGTAACACAGTAACACAGTTTCCTCAGAACTTGTTCATTTTTCTTCTTGCATCGATTTTCTTGCTGATTTGTTGATTTGTTGAAGTCTCAATATTCGACCCCCGGCTTTGCCGAAGGGATCCTATAAATTCAGCTCCGTACATACATACGTATACGTACGTAACACAGTTTCCTCAGAAACAGTTCATCAGTTTTTTCTAATTTTTTGCATGAACTTAGTGAGTCATAAGTTATTCAAAGTGACAGAGCCCGATTTTTGATAAAAATTCTTATTTGCCTAAAATTAGGGTCAAAAGGTCAAAATTTGCCCAATAATCACTATTTTTCAAGATATCTCCAGATTCCTTCATTAACCTTTTGGACCCCCGGCTTTGCCGAAGGGGTCCTATAAATTCAGCTCCGTTCTTCCGTCCGTCCGTTCGTCCGTCCGTCCGTCCGTCCGTAACACTCAGATCTCAGGAACTGCTCATTAGATTTTTCTGATTTTTTGCATGAAGT
>JAYJMI010102097.1:0-11012 GCA_036873855.1 Sarsia tubulosa
AATTTTGTAAGTAGACATATTTTTGGACGAGGATTCCAAATATCGCATTCATTTTTTCTGAAATTTAAGTTTAAAAAATTCATAATGGCGGATGCTTACAGTAAATAGGTGTATTGACAACACAATAAAGCTAAGGAAGAATATAGGCTCCTAGATCATGTAATTATTAGAGATCGATGATGAACCTGAAGACGATGAGGTAAATAAAAATTTCTAAATACTTAAAATAAAAGTAGTTTTTGAAGTTATCATATTCTCTTTTCAATTTAAAACCGGTACTTGTCTCGTATTTTACTTTTCTCGTATTTCTTTAAAAAATAATAGAGCTAGAAATTATCTTCCACTTTTATTAAATATATCAAGTTTTACTGCTCAATTGTCTCGTATGAACAATAAAACTTCACATAGATTTTCTATAATAGATGACTGGGAACTACAACTGTAACTGGCTTTTTAACTCATCACCTGACAAACTTTGTAGCAAACGGGTGTTTATAGAATAAAAGAATCCCTTTTTTCTTGAGAGTTGAAAATTTCTTACTGAGTTTAGACAAGAGACACTTTCATAAAATATTTACACATACCAGTTCAATTTCTAACAACTAAAATTTCTTGATTCCAAACATATTTTTTCAGGATGATATTTTCAATGAAATCATGGTAACACATCAAAAACACCTGCTAAGATACCAACAACTTTTAAAAGCAGAAAACTCGCCATTCGTTAAGGAGTTGTCGCGAGATAACGTGCGCTCAGAAAATGAATATGGACGAGTTGAAAAAGAAACATCAACTGTAAAAACTCGAAAGGCATATGATTTTGGTAATAAAACTAGTGAAGTCAACACACAACATAAAATCATCAAGCCTAAGGTAAACAACTCTTTTTCACATCACAAGTTTACGCCTTCTACAACACAATTTTACCCCCTAAAATTTATTCATTAGAATTTTTTCAAATTGTTAATTCTTTCAGAGGTTCATTTCTTAAGAGCAAGCTATTTGTTTGAATATTTACTTACTTCAGGGTGCAACTTCAGCTGAGATCATATTTTGAAACCTTTTATAGAATTTAACATGTTCAAAAAGAAGCTAGTAAATTAGTAGTCAGAAAGTTTTTAATACACCTATTTACCGTAAGGAATCCGCCATTTTGAACTTTTTTATTATTAATTTATATGCAAAACAAATAAAAAATTTGGATTCCTCGTCGAAAAATAAGACTATGTGCAAATTTTCGTTATCTTTTAAATCACTAGAAAAAAAGTTATAATAATTAAAAAAATGATATTTAGGGTGGTAAAAAGAGACTGGTAACTATTAAGGGGGGTAAAAAAAATTCTTGTAAGAGATTTGACCGTAATTTTGTGAAAATTAGACATCTGTAACTTTTGCACTGATTATCTAAAATTAATAAAACTTTGTAAGTAGACATATTTTTTGACGATGAGGATTCCAAATATCGCATTCATTTTCTTTGAAATTCAAGTTCGAAAATCCATAATGGCGGATGGTTACAGTAAAAATAGGTGTATAAAAGCGCAATAGCTTCTTGATTCCTATTACTAAGCTAATTACAAAGACAAGAATTACGAAAATACACATAGAAAGTCGTTCTGAAAATTTTCTGTTACTGAAAATTTTAGGAGGGGTAAAAATATTTCGGTGGAAATCACTTAAAGTGGTAAATACCTTTAAAATTAATCTCAGATAATTAGAATTACACTTGTAACGTGCTAAACCGACATATTTTTTTGCTATATGGTTTTATTAAAAACCGAATGAATGGATTATAACAAAACAATGGAAGCTGATGGTCTGAATTTGTTTATGTAACAACCATCAAAGTTCATCAACTTTTCAGCCTACCTTAAAGGAAGAAACTTTTACTGATAATTTCTGCAAAGATATCTTCTGCAAAAATATATTCCCTTATTATGGTACCTTATTTTTTGACATCTTTTAACCTCGTTTCTAGAATAACTTATCGATATGAGAAAAACTCTCAATGTTTAATTTATTCGCTTTCTCTCTTGAAAACTTTTTCTTGGGGCGAATGACTCAAACCAAAGACATATTTAAAGTGAAGAATGAAAATGTAACGAAGTAGTACTGAATATTAAGAACTGTAGTCGGTGTAGTTGGTTGTCTATAGAACTGGCTCAACACTTTAGCACAAAGTGGGACCTTTCGTATTTAAAAATTATAGTAGGTGTCAGTGGCCTGGGTAGAAATAGAAATACTGATACTATTTATTGCTAAAAAATGTAAAATTTACTTACTTATAGGGTACCGTGTTACAAAGAATTACCAAAGTCCATCGAAAACGCTTAAGTGGATATAGAGAAATTGAGAGTTTGGAAATCTCATTGAAAATAAGTTGAAAGATATACGCTTCAATTTCTTTTGTAAAATCAAGCTACGAAAAAAATTAAGATTTCACCAAAAGAATTTGAAAAATATAGAATACTTCGAAGAAAAATTTATCGTTGAAGAGTTGCTACGAGCTAACGCGCGCTCTGAAAACGAATTTTTAAATATATAGTTTTTAATCATTTATTTGACTTTTTCATTATTAATATTGTTGATCAAAGTTACTTCTACCTACAATTCATATGTAAACGTTTTGTGTAGGTAATTTCTTTCAACTTTCTTATAATTCATAAGATTGAGGTCGTTTTGATATCAAAAAGGGTGAAAATTAAGAAAATACGTGTTAACAAGTCTGACTCAGTTATTTTTTTGTTTAATACAAGTGCAGAGCTGCAAAGGTAGTAAGTACCCCCTTTGTAAAGAGAGTAAAACACTATCTGACAGCAAAATAAATGAAGGTTCGAAAAGAGAATGAGGAAAACGGTATTCAAAGTGTATTTTTCATAATGTGGTTCTAATTTTAAGTGATATTCTAATTTTAAGGACATAATATGGCATTTTCTGCTATTTTCTCATGACGTCAGTAACTTATTAATACAATTTTAGTCAATCCAGTTAGTCAAAAAGGAAGGTCTTTAGATTTGAAGAATTTTGGATAACAGAGGCAAAAATATGGGAAAACATAAAGCTCTCATTTTTAAGTAACGAAACATTTTGTGATACATATAATTCAGTATAATACATATAATACCCAAAAATCAGTTCAGATGCATGGTTCGGCGACACTTAAGGACGCGATCGAGTTAATAGTGTCTAAGATCTTAAAGGGACTTATGCACCTAATTTTCAAATAAAACATCCTATCATACGGTTCATGTTCCTTGTTCTCCTCAGGTAGTTTTGCCAAGCAAGATCCTGAATGACGTCACTTTCGAAATGACGTAAGCAATTTCGACGTTCTTAAAAAAAATAGGTTGGGGTCAAGATTATTATTAAGAAGGGTCTAAAAGGGTCAGGGTTTGGAACAAGTTTAGTTTTTTTTTTGTAGAAAATGATTCAATTTCTTTAAATTCAAAACCTTGGGAGAACACGCGTAATAAACACTCTATATTTAATTTTTAAATGACAAGAAAAATTCACTACTTGACTCCCGTTAATAATTTGAAATTAATTAGAAATTCCAAAGAAAGCAGTAGGAGATACAGGACAAAATATATGTTTTAAGCACAAATATGTCTCCCTTACCCAAAAGAAGAATTTACCGAAATAAAGGAATAGTGTCATTTTTTATCACCCTATGTTCAAATTTCATGCAAAAGTCTTATGAATGGATCATGAGATACAAGAGCAGTTTAGCTATTTTTTTGCTATAACTTGCCTCGTTATGCCGATATAAGATTTGTCCAAAATACTGGAAGTTTTCTTATGTTCTGATCATATCATGCAAAAAGGTAGAAAATATTCAAAAATTTAGTAAAAATATCCATATTAAATATTAGTTTTTTTTGAGATTTTGAAATATATATATTTGGTTTTTAAAAGATAAAGTTAGATATTTTATTATTTTTTTATGGATGACCCTTCTCGGCTTCCGTAAGATATGAAAAAAATAATCTGGTTACCTTTTTACTCATTAACTTTTTGAGCCGGATTCAACTATAGTGTTTGTTTTGAGATTTGAAAAAAATGTTTTTTCAAAAAGTACAGAGTGCTACCTTTAGTTTACCCTAGACCCCAAAAAGGGCCCAAAACGGGAATAAGCTACCACTAATAGCCATTTTGTATTATTAAGGAATCAGAAAGATGCTACTTTGACTTTTGTCCTCGTGTGAGACAAAAATCTATTTTATCAAGGCTGATCTCATGGACTAACAATATACCTGCCATCTAAGTTTCAAAACGAATTTAATTTGTCTGTCTAATTTAATACCCGGTCAGAATTTTTAATAAAAAATTGTATGGAAGTGTTTAGTGAGCAACATAAAAAAATGTCGGAAAAGTCTTGTAAACAACATAAAAAAATGTCGGAAAAGTGTTGTAAACAACATAAAAACGTGTCGGAAAAGTGGCGTAAACACTTTAAAAACATGTCGGAAATGTCTCGTAAACAATACTAAAACATGTCGGAAATCAAAGTTGACAATTCATAGGGTTGAATAAGAACAAATGTTATATTTATTTGTGAGTATGGCATCATTAAAGTACATTTGAGTTGTAGATAAAGCTAAAAGAAAATAGTTAACAAAAATAAAGAAAAAATAATCTACAAGGTTTTCCAAATTGTTTTTTTTGCATTATTTCAAAACAGAAATATATATATATAACACGGTAAAAAGACAAAAAAACATTAAAAAATTCTTTAACGTTCTAAAAGACCTGAACTGTCCACTAGCTAAGAATTTATAGTTTAGAGAAGTATGGGGAACTTCTTCAAAACTAGCTGCTTTAAATTTATTAAGTTACTTAATTTTAGGAAAAACGAATTCCACCATAATCTCACTGAAAAGCATCAATGTTTTAGTTTACTCTACCTAGCATTAGTTCAATTTATTTTATTTGCGCTAATTATTTTCTGAAATTGACTAAGTTTCTGATAGCTAAAGTTTCTTAAATCTAAAATTAAGAGTGGTTCATTATAGACAAAAATTGCATTGACAGCATTGCTTTTAAAACTTCGAATATTTTAAAACCTAGCCGTCCCCAAATCAAGAATTTCTTTCTGCTCGGCGCGTCCCATTTAAAAAATTTCCCCCTTTTTTCCCTAAAAATGTCCCTAAATCTAATGAGTAACATGATACTTTTAGGAAAAGAAAACTTATAGCAAGTAAAGATAAAGGTAAAACAAACAGCTAGGAAGAAGCTAGGAGAGGCTTGAAAAACAAATATTTTTTTCAAATCTAAATTGAAATTATATACTTCTTCGTATAACAACAACACATGCAATACTAATAATAATAATATTCACAATCTTAAAACCACGCTCCATCGTTGTGTCTTTTACTAAATAATAATATTTGACACATAAGAGGGAGAGTCATATCACGTGGAGTATCCAGCAAAAAAAAATAATTCTATAAAAAGATAATAGTAAAAGTAAATTATTAAATAAATGTTTTCCCACATAATGAGTAGATCACATCATTTTAATATACTGATCATTGACCATCTTTTCCTCTACTATGTACTATGTCACAGTGACGTCACAGCTTGCATATGAGGACGAGGTGGGAAACAATCATCTTACAAGTATCTCATCAATTCATCAGTTAAAAATTCATTAAAGAGAAATTCAATTGCAAAAAAAAGTTTACAGTAGGGAGAAAACTTTTCACGGTAAAGAGCAATTAAGTATTCTGATTTGTTAAAAGGGCAATTTGATTTTCTGATTGCTTAAAAAAGCAATTTTCTGATTGGTTAAATAAGAGATTATGTAATAGTGCGATGAGATACTTACAACTAAAAGTGTTTTAAAAACATTATAGTTAAAAGTGATCATAAAAATAATGTGTTGTAAAAAGGAAAGGTTTTTCTAATAATTAGAGTTTTGTAAGAATTGGTATATACTTTATTGAGGTGATTCAACTTTGTTTGCTAAATAAATCATGCATCATTTCTACTTTGTATTGCTATATGATAGACATTGTATGACTGGCTAATAATTGATTAAGAAAGAAGTTAAGTATTGTATTACCCACTCCACTTTACTAATCATATAATATAATTTCTACAAATCAAATGAAGATTATTAGACATGATAAATACAGATTGGTAAAAAAAGTCATAGTTTAAATATATAAACTATACATAAACCATATTTCCATAGCCTCTATTCCTATATAGCCTCTATTCCATTATGTTATGAGGGAAATTTTACTTTATTTAATTCTACGTTTTTTTGAAATATTTTGGTTTGGTTTTGGGTTATATAAAAATAGTTGCTTTTAAACTAGTTTTAAAACATAAAATGGAGTAGAGACAAATGAAATGAAATAGTAAAACCACTAATATTCAACTTTTTTATCAACTAATTTATTCGAATAGAAGAGATTTAACTTTGTATGATCTTCTACCTATCAATTACCATACTTGCAAATAAGATCTTTAACGTTGAAATGTCATACAGAAACCGTCCTTGATGTCAACTTGATCAATAATCACTTTGGATGGTTTCTTTATAAGAAACATACTTTATTAGAATGGCTGTAGATTTTGGAATTTTTATTAGAATGTTTTTAATTTAAATCAGTTTATCAGTTTTGGAGTTTTCAAATTACAATCGAACTTTATTAAAAATTTTAGAATTTTATCCATTCACCAGTATGTTCAATAAACATTTTGATGACCTATCTATATAAAAGTTCGCTGTTACCGTTGGCCAATTGATATGATATATGTAAATTTTGCCAAATCAGCAAAAAACAACAAGTTTTATTATTACTATGAGAGTTGAGAAGAATAAGAAATTCGTTTAAAAATGGCATCCATTCAATACAAAGTTCTTTTAGTTCCATGTCATAATATATCTTGAACAATTTCCCACATTACCTCTTTTCTTTCTTGGTGACCGATTGGTAGTTACTCACAGTTTTTTACTAGTAACAATTTACCCATAAATCGTTTGTTTGCTATTTGTTTTTCTTTCAAAATCTTTGAAATTAAATATAAACGTAGGAAGAAATCGGGAAATCGGATAAAATAACTACCGTAACAAATCATCCAATTCGTGTTGTTTTTATTTATTTCTGAATAATCTATGGAGTTGGAGATGTTGTTGTTGTGTTTAGACTAAATTGTATTCTTTTAGATTTAATTGTAATATTGTGTCTTTCACAGCAGCGAATACAAATCGAATGTTTTCTGTGTCTGTTGCACATGTAAAATGAGAGTAAATAATTTTCTCAGTGTCTGGATTTAAATCAACAAACATCTTTAAGATAAACTCACGAGCAGATTTCGCATCACCTGGGGGCCCTATGAAAAGAAATAGAAAAATAATTATTCACACTTATTCCGTTGTCATGTTCACAGTCAAAGAAAACATGCCGGAGAAAATTGATATTTTTTCTTAGAAATCTTACTTCGTTACTTTTCTTTATCAATTTCGCTTGTTCTAAATTATTGATCCTTGAACTATATGCAAACAAGTAATCAGTTGCAAACGGTAAAATGAAAGAAATCTGTTTAGATTATAAAAACAGTATAGATTAGCTTTTGAGATACAGCAAACGAACAGGACTACCAATGTAACCTTAATATAAGGTACTAGGTATAATTTCATCATCTAATTATCGCTTAAATAAGGGATATATTACCAGTGGACTCCCGGTATAAATTATTTGTAAAAAATCTTTGTCGAGGTTAACCAAATTTGACAATTTGACATTGTTACCAATAAGAGAAAACTGATGAACTGTTTTAGAGATAATTTTTCGATTTTTGGTCCTAGTAATGCGCAAACATTCAACGACAAACGACAACCATCTTCATTTCAAAATGTTGAATTTTTGTTACTTTTTAATATTTGCAAATATGAAGTGTTATACATCATTTCTCCTGGAAACTCATCCAGGAAAAAATGCAAAAACATTTCGGGAATTTTTTTGTACCAAAATTTTTTTTTTAGGATTTTTTATTGCCCTAATTACAGTAACGTTTTAGGGGAAAAAATTTGAATTTTTTTCGAAATTTTTTAATAAAAAAAATTGTGCTTACAAAAAAACATTTTTTTTTTGTGATAGCAATTAAAATACAATCTTCATACATGGCTTCTAAATATGTTTAGTCATCTTTGTATGAAGAGTTTTTTTTTCATATCTATTGCTAAATTTCATATCTTTCTCTTAAATGTATTTTTTTCATATTTTACATTTTTGTTGACTTTGTCTTAGGCTGCTTTTGTATTTTTTTTTTGCAGTTGCTACATGTTTTAAATTTTTGTTTTCCGTCAAGTGTCGCAGATCTCAGCGATTATACATTCCATGGGAATTATATCCTTATAGGACAAGTAGATATATGCTTTTATCAATTTCATTCACGAAACAGATAGATTTGCTAATGGTGAATTGTCTAGTACTGTAAGTAAGGTTTAGGACTCCATGCAAAATTCTTACGATCTGCATGCTTTGATACTCTTCTGTGTAGGGAAAGAAAAAACCCCCGCTAGTATTACCATCTTTAGTATTACCAACAGTCAGAGAAAGTCCCATAGGAGAAAATAATAAAATAAAACCTACCATCATATTCAGGGAAATATCTAGCTAAGTCTGATTTCTGTATTTTTTCTTCCAACAAATCAGTTTTGTTGAGGAATAAAATGATGGATGATTGCTGAAACCACGGATATGTAATAATGGTTTTAAATAAAGCTTTACTCTCTTCCATTCGATTCTAAACAGACAACTAAGAATTAGAATAAAGCACCACACAGGAAAGGTTATCATATTTTTTATCTTATCTGAAAATTGTTTTAATACATTACTTACTTATAATCTCCTTCTCCTTCTCCTAATCTCTTTGTTTTACCTTGGTCAGGTAAATTTAGGACTTTTAATCCGAAAATTTATCATTCTTCCATTGTTAATAATATCACATGGCAAACAAGGAAAATGTAGCAGTGGCCCTGGCTAATTATAGGACTTCAAGCTAATTTTTGTACAGTTATAGTTTTGAGTAAAAACTATTGCTAAGTTAAAGAAAAAGCTTCTTTTTTTTTTTTGCTTATTTGTTGCATTATGACTGTTGACTGTTGCATTATGACTGTTCAAAAAAAACTAAATTTTGGCCAACAATTTATATATATATTCTTTAAAATATCTCAACATCCAATCATCATAATTTTTTCATATTATGCTTTAGAAATCTTTTGAATTTAACTACCCATTTATCTAATTTGTGTAACAGTAGGAGAGTAAGAGATAGTGCTGGCTAAAAAATTCTGCTCATAAGCTGCAATATGAGGGGGTTTTTTGGTTTTATTAAAAAAATGGAGAAAACAGTTATATGATTTGTGAAATATATCAAAAATGTTTTTTTTTGCAAAAAAAAACACCAACAATTTGATCCCTGTTTCAGAAAAACAACATAACATGGCAAGTATCCCAGTTTTGACTGTATTACTGTATTACACTTTAAAGGGGAACTGAGGGCAAAAGTTTTTTCGTTTTATTTTTCCTTATGTCGTTTTTTTCAGTTTTAAACAAAGATTGTGGAAGTTATAGCATTTTAAAGTTTCTAAAATTTTCGGATTTGTGGCGTTGCAAGAGCGAGATAAATACGTAGATATGAATTGAGTATGATACATAAAGTTGGTTTCACTAACTTTTATAAGTAACTAAACAAAGCATTTAAAATAAAGTTGTGTCTCATAGTTTCTTAAATCCTTAAAAGTTATCTATGTTACACTTTTATTGCCCTCTCTATAGCTATTTGTAATCGTATTTCAGCATATTTTAACATAAATATTCGCACCTGTGACCACATTTTTATTTTATTTATTTAAACAAATGCTTTTCCTGTGCTAACAAAACATTTGTAGAATTTTTTGGTAATATTTTCTTGTCCAGGTTACAAAGGAGCTTCATTTAAGACAAATTTGTTACCTTGCCCTCAGTTCCCCTTTAACTGTGTGCGAAATTTCAAAAAAAAGCATTGATTGAATCTTTAGATATCTTGAAAGATCTCAACTTTGAGCCAAACTTAACCTTTTGATCCCTTTTCAAGAGCAACAAGAAGTTTCAAAAAATATGGGGCTTCGTTTGTTTTTTTCATTAAAACTATTCTTAGAAAAAGTAGCCTACGATATAGACCCTTTACGAAAAAGAGTTATTCTAAGGTCTATGAACATTCGTACAATAACTACTTGTAAGCCATTTCAGAGTTTTGAAAACGCAATAATAAACCTAAAATAAAAATTCTTGGTAAAAGATAATTGTTCCCAGTATTTTTCTCAGATAGCTTTTCCTGCGAATGTGCATAGACCTAGCTTTAGCGTGGTCTATTTTCGTCGGCTAAGAAAAAAGCATTTCAGACAGATGAACAGAGCTGAATATATTGTCAGTTTTTGAAAACAGGTTTAGTGTAAAACTTTATCTTGTATAATATTATGAAGATGCTATAATTTAATAAAGTAATGTTTTTATGTATTTCGAAGGATATAAAACGTAAATTGGTTTTCTTATTAAAATTTAACTTGAAAGTTGAAAGTTGATACAGTGCGTGGACAAAAACGGTCAACAGGGCTAAAGATTTCCCAAAATGTGTCTAATACATAAACATAAAATTATTATCAGAAAGTGTTTCCCAAAATAATTTCGAGGTTATTTTGAAAGCGTGGCAACATGGCGACACCATGTTTTCACCACAAATTTTCGCAATACTGGATTTATTGTATTTATTTATTAAATCTTTTTATTATGTACCATATCACATCTCTTTACTTTTCTTGACACAGTGGACCCAGAGATGGAAATAGCTCTAATCCTGACTTCCTTCAAAATAAGTCGATGTTTTTTGAAGAGTTAACTCGCCACACAACACAGAAACGGTGTAAAAAAAACAACAATTTGGAAAATTTAACCTTGTTTCTAGCCTCTGGAACTCAGACAAAACATGAAATTTTCTTGATTTTCACAAATTCCACG
>JAYJMI010102208.1:0-20552 GCA_036873855.1 Sarsia tubulosa
GCTTTGTGTGCATTATTTTAAATTATAAGTCGCTTTTTATCAGCAAGTTATATGTCTATTTTCCTCGTGTAGTGTGAAACAATATATAAAGTCTCTCAGAAATTATCATATATAGATTATTTCATTCTTTGCGAAGGCCATCTTCTCGGTTTCACTTCGCATAATGCCTAAAGCTGGTTTTAATGTGAATACTCTCTGCCGATTGGTTCGAACCCGATTCTCGGCCTGTTCTTTGATCATAGTTTTTACGATCATTGCCGTCCTCCTGTTTATTAGGCTCTTAAGTGCCCTTCCTGTTTTGCATGGACTGATTGGAGATGTGCTACTCTTTGTTCCGGCGAATCTTTGGATTGGATTGTCTGTGGTCTTTTCCATCTGCTCGTTGATCGGCCAGTTTTCATGGAAGCGACTCTTGATCGTGGCGCTTGCAGCTGTTCTGCTGCTCTACTTGTTGGGATTTCGCTGGTCTCTAGGCAAACAATACTCTGACGGAGAAGTTCTGCGTGTTGTCACTAGTAATCGTGGACAGAATCAGGGGGCGTCACTCTGGCCATTTATTGACGCCGTCGATGCGGACGTGATCGTCTTGCAGCAGGAGAGTGCTACTTGGAGTGTAAATGCAGGAGGGAAGGGGGAGGGCGTAGAGCCTTGGTATTTCGAACGTTCGCGCCCTTTTGCTGTTCACAGTCGATTTCCGATCGTTGAAGTTGAACCGTTGCAGGCCTCGCAGACAGTTGGAGAAGGCATTCGGGCGGCTCGTTTTGTTTTGGAACTGAATTCTGGTTTGAAAGTGGCCGTTTACAGTGTCCACTTTCCCAGTTTGCGCGACTTGTTACGGCCGCTTGCCGGTTCGTTATGGAAAGAGACGTTGAAGGGCGCTGGGTTATTTTCGGGAGATTATAGGGCTGAGGTAATCGCTTATTCTGAACGTCGTGCGAGAACTTTGGAGGCGCTGTTGGACCGAATGGAGCGCGAAGATCTGCCTTTTATCATCGCGGGCGACTTAAATTGTCCTCCGGGGGGCAGCAGCTATCGCCAGATCTCTTCGGTTGCACAAGACGCGTTTGCGCATTCAGGGCGAGGGTTTGGCTGGACGTTCCCCGGAGAGAGTCGCCATGCGCTTGCACTCTACGGCCCAGTCTTGCGTATCGATTATATCTTTTCCTCTCCCGAATTCACCATCCACCGGGTTGGGGTAGAGCCAGATAGTCCTGCTCAACACCGCGGTGTCTTTACTGAGTTGTCGATTGATTGAGTGGGGGAATCTAGACGCCTGACCTCGCATCATAAAGCTATGTGGCCATGCAGTATGCATTGAACTACTTGGTCAAACTCCGTCGCTATCTTTATTTCTGGTAACCACAACCAACTTGGATAGATTTGGAGACTGAATTTTACGCGGCTATTAGGTAAAAGCTAAGCTTCTTACCTGTAGTATTTTAACTTTATCAAAAAAATGAAACCTAACTTTATATGTATCGGAGCGCAGAAAGCTGGCACAACGTGGCTTCATAGAAGGCTGAGTAGTCACGTTGAGTTCTCCATGCCTCCAATTAAAGAAATGCACTACTTTGATCGAGCGGTGCACTATCCGACTCCAAATATGCATTCCGAGACGAGTCTGGTTCAAAGGCTTCGACAACCTTCATATGTAAGATACTCTTTAAAGAACATCTCTAGCTCTCTTAGATCACGAGATTATGCTAGAGCATTTTGGTGGGTACGATATAGTTTTCGTAGCTATTCCGACCAATGGTATAAATCGTTGTTTAAATATGAAGAGGGTGTTACTGGCGATATCACTCCTTCTTATTCGATTTTAAACGAAGAGGATATTGCGAAGATGCATAGGGTCGTTCCCGACGCAAAAATCATTTTTTTGCTAAGAAATCCAATCGATCGTGCTTGGTCTTCGTATCGACATTTACATAAGTTGGATGAGAATAACAGTATAAGTCAGTATGTGAAAGCAATTGGCGATGACGTTGACTTCAATAGTATTGATACAATTGAGAGTTTCATTAATTCGCCTTTCCAAGAGTTGCGCTCCAACTATATCAGAACGATCGATTTGTATCTGAAATACTATAAATCATCTAATATCATTTTAGGTTTTTATGACTCCATTATCGAGAATCCTCAAAAACTTTTATCGGCCTTGTATAGATATATCGGAGTAGAGGATTGTGCTGACTTAATTGGCTATAGAAATGTAGATAATAAATCTATTTCAGTTCCTATGCCAGTGGAGATTCGGCGGATACTCGAAGCTAAATATGAACCTATGTTAGCCGAATTGGCATCACGGTATGGCGGCTACGCGAAAAAATGGCACCTTTCCCTAAATGGAGCCAAGGCAGAACAAGCTGGAGGCATTAGCAAGCCTTCGCCAGTGATTCATCCTTTATGATGTCCTAGTATTGTTTTTTAACCGCCTGTCCAAGGTATGAACGGTGTTCAGCTTTGACTGTCAATCATACTGATAGAATCGCTGCGTTTGGATGTATTTCAGTGCTAGTAAGGTTGTAAAAGCTATTGTCTCCGCAGGATTAAAAGACGCAATAAACGCGATAGAAAGGCGCAGGGGGCGCCTTAAATACTTGACTGTAGGTGCCCGCCGGGAGATTGGGCATATGCAGGCAACACCGACTTTAAGCAGCTTTCGACTCACTCTTTTGCCCCAGCGCATTCGGCGTTACTGAGTAGCGAGCGTCATCCGCGATCCATATACACACCGAGCGTTTTTTCCACTTCAAATCTCGATGCTGCGACTTGAGCGCAGTAAGCAGTTGCCGTGCTAGCTGAGTGCGAAATTGCTCTCGTTTGAGATTGCTGCTATTGGGATGGCGAGGTCGCACGACTTTCAATCTCGCCCTTGATTTTCCCAGCAAAGCGCCTACACGGCTAGTTTAAAGGCTGATTTCGTAACGTTTATCCAGCCAAAATCTCGCGTCCTCGGCGGGGCGAAAACTGCCTCTTACCAACTTCTTTTGCAGGGCCTTCTTCGCCTCATCAATGCAAAATCAAGAGCCTTTGTGAAACACTCAATAGTCCCTGCGTATGTGACTCAGAAGGTAGTCCTGTTACAGTCATAGAGGCAAGCGCAAGCGGCTTGCCAATCGTCGCCACACGACATGCAGGCATCTGCCAATCCGTGATCGATACAGAACGGGTTTTTAGTTGATGAACGCGATGTCGACACTATGGCGAAACGCATGCTGGAGCTCGCAGAAAAACCAGAACTAGCAAGTCAACTTGGGCAACAAGGACATGCACATATAATTAAGAACTACTCTATCGTCGATTATGGGGAAAAATGGATCAACTCATAAACCAAGTGGCCACCCTATGATGAGTCATTTAGGCCTTCGAATCGGGGCATTTAATCCGCAAGATGAAATGCTTTCCCGATTAGTTGTCATTCGGATATTGACTAATTTATTGGATGTCGTAGTCACGATATTTATTGGGATTATCTACTTTTCCATCGATTGCTGCTTTGGCGATATTATACATCTCACGTGCGGAAACATAGTGTAATTTGACGTGATCCGACGCCTGTGATACTGATTCTAAATACGTATAAGTCTGAGACAGGGAATTTCCTAAAAGCGCGGGCATATTTTTTTCTAAGCAGCCATGGGTATGGAGCTTAATGAATATCCATTCGGGGCGACCTTGCACATGGATGCCTTGGTCAATCCACAAGTCTGCTCTTTGCGGTGTAGGAGGATTGGTCGCGCATAGATCGGCATGCTCAATACGCGGTATAATTCCAGCTTTACGCCACTTCCAGTTTAAGCCCACAGGCCCTTGGATCATCATCAATTCGTCTTTCGACGGATGGTAGCCGACCTCAGCGAGCTGGCCGTGCTCGTGAGACCTCGGGCCGCCTCCGATGTCTCGGGCGTAGTAGATGGAGTTACAGAATGATTTTGGTTGAGTTGGGGAGGGGATCGAGGGAAATGTCAGATCTGCGAAGCAGCCGGTCTCTAAGAGGACTTTGATTTCTTCGTCAACGCCGCAGTGCTTGCCGTCTGGGTGGCTATTGCAGAGTGCCCAATTTCCGTGTATGAAGGCGTAGCGGAGATTTCCTTGATTGTCCTTCCCCAACAAATTGAGGCTTCCTAAATAGTCGCGAAAATCAATTAGTTGTTTGCGCAGGCTTTCTGCGGTGTCATCTGCGTGGTGTAAATGTATCTCGATTTCCGCGAATCCATTATCGACCAAAGGTTTTATTTTTGGAATGAAATACTCAGGTTTTTCGGCTTCTTCAGCTGGATAAAAAATCGAATGTTTCGGGTGTCTCCCGTCAGAGTCTTGATGCTTCTGTGAGATCAACGGCCACTCCTTGAGCCAGCGGTTGACGCGTTGATTACCGGTTTCAATGCTTTGTGCCGCATGTGGTGAAAGTGGTTCATAATGGTCGCAAATCGCGAACATTATGTGAGTTTCCTTTGGCGCAGTCTGCAGTGTGCGCTTCAGCGAATGATTGAGGTAAGGCAGGAACCATTTGTCTGCGGCTTTAAACATGTGCTATGGGTTTGGCTCGGATGAGTGAGAGGGAGTCGATGCTTTGGATTTGGATGGCCCGATGTATTCTGGAGAAATCTTTAAGTCGTCAATGAAAACGCTGTTATTGGTCTCATCTGTCCACTTGCCTCCTAAATATACGTTCAACCAGATGGACTCGATTTTTAGAGTCGAGTCCGAGCGAAAGCGCATCTTTTCGTTACTGAAAGCTAGTTCGCCGTCAATCCATCCTTTCAACAAACCATCGGCTTTTTGGGGGCTGTTCATTTGGATTTGGTATTCTATGCAATACCAACGCTCTTTTTTGAGCCGGACCATTTGCTCGCCCGTCTTCCAGGGCCATTCATCGCCGTATTTTTGGGACATGTCCAAGTGGTAGACATAGAACCCAAAGGGGGTTCCTGAATCTCGGTGCCCATGGAAGAGGCCGCGCACAGACCAACCGTTTCCCCCATCCGCTTTTCGTCCGCCCCATCCGCCTCGTCCATACGTCCCCGAGAGACCTGGAAATTTTCCACCTTTTTGGGGAGTCCAGTCTGCGCCCAATTTTAAGTAGTAACGAAAGTGGAGGGATTCCGGTTCCTCTCCAAAAGCTTTTTTTAGGTCGTAGCGGATGCTGGCTCCATAGTGGCTGCCTTTTGGAATCGAGATTTTCAGATTTTCAGCTTCGACTGACAGAAATTTGCTAAAAACGTCTTCGCGGATATCCCACCCTTTTTTCCACGAACTGTGATCAAAAGTCACTTCGTATTCCGGTTTTATTACTTCCGCCTCGCATGCGGTTAAGCTGAAGCAGAGCAGAGAGGTCATTGGACGAATTTTATTTATCCATTTCATTGATTACAGTCTGGGCCGCATGTTCCCAGGTATACGAACTCATTTTTTCCGCGATTTGCAGTCGATCCCATACACGAGAAAGGCAGGTGCCCATTTTTTCTGCCAGATTGGCTGCAATGCGTGCTTCCGATGCCCCTTCAATCTCCACGATACTTCCGTTGACAGCTTCCTCCAATAAGTAGGGAACCTCGCCCACATTGGTCGCAACTACGGGACAGCCACAGGCCAAGGCCTCGACGATCACGTTGGGCATCCCCTCAGAACGGCTACACAAGCATAGGCATGCCGCGTTACGCATCATCTCCGCGACGCGCTCAGGTGGCAACCTGCCGTGCAGGGTGATGTGGCTTTCAATTCCCAACTCTCGGATCAAATGTTCCAATCGGCCTCGCTCGGAACCGTCGCCCACCAGATCAAGGTGGATCTCCCGTGCACACGTAGATTTTAGTAACAGGTCGAATGCGCTCACGATTCTTTCCGGAGCCTTCACTGAAACCAAATTTCCTACAAAAAGGATGCGTGCGGTGGCGGTCAAGGCAGGTGCCTCTGTGCCGTGTGGGTGGAAAATCGATTGGTTGACCCCATTGTCGAAGGCAGTGATCTTGGTTTTCTCAATCCCTGCCTTGCTGATATCATCTTTGAGTGCTTTTCCTGGGCAAAAGATCTTTGGCGCGTCGTCTAGGCAATCCATCACACGTTGCTTGAACTTGTTTTGTCGCGTGCGCACGCGGAAATCGCTGCCCAAAACAAACACGGAATAATCCAGTTTGTATTGTTTACAGATCGGTGCCATCGCGACCGCGTCCGGATACGCAAAGCCGAGGGCAATGTGGAGCTTCTCTGGTCCTGATCGCGCAAGAAGTCCCTTGAGTGTTCGGCTGACCGCCCGTTGATAAAAGCGCCAATGATGGTGTATGAAAATGCCGGGAGTGTAGAAAAACCGAGGATGCTCAAGCGCGATGCCGTTAAGGACGTCGGTTTGCGGAGGAAGGTGCTTCTTTCCAGGGAAGCAGGGGATCGGTGCAATCACTTCGACGTCATGTCCGCAGTTTCGAATCGCCTCAAACAAGCGCTGATTGTAAAGTGCGCGTGTGGTTTGTTCCCGGTTTGGGTAGAGTGTGGAAAGCAGCACGAATTTCATGAGGCTGTGTCCGTGAGCAATTGTTTGTAGAGAGCGATCAACCTGTCGGCTTGCGATTGCCAGTTGAAGGTGCTTTTGACTAGGCGTTGCCCGTTGGCGCCCATTTGTGCACGTTCTTCGGGATGATTGATCAGCCAATCGATAGCTGACTTGACTGCGACAGCATCCGTTGGGTCGACCGCGATGCCCACTTCGTTCGATTCAACAAATTCTTTCCATGCAGGCAAATCACTACAGAGGATCGGCAGTCCGTCTTTCATATACTCAAAGAATTTGGTCAGTTCCTTTTCTGCGAAGTGATCCGTTTTCGGGAAGAGTGCCAGACCCGCCAGCCATTCATTTTTCGCGGTTAGTTCATCTAAACGTGTGCGTGATATTTTTCCTGTGCCCACGCCTTCCATTTTTAGTCGTGGAGAACTGTCTGCATGCATTTGCATTGCCTCGGCAAGATTTTGAGGGCAGATTCCGGCACTGTAGACACCGACTTGTGGGCATTGTTTGACGAGGCGAGCGTGGTTCAATGCGCCTCGATCCTCTCGAACTGATCCAGTGTAGATCAACCAATGCTTTGCTTTGTTGGAGACTGGCTGGCGTCCTGAGTCTCTTCCAATTCGAGGTAGCGAGTCGGCATTTAAGATTGGGTAGTTGAGTATGGTCGTTCCTTGGTGGAGACGGCGGGCGTAATATTTTTCCGCTAGAACGAGGGTTAGATTCTTCTGAGCCAAGCGTTCCAGAAACAGATAGGCTGTCTCGATTATCTTTCTAAGAGGAGACGGTATGTATGTCCTCTCTCGAATGACGGTTACATTGTCTTCGTGCACGTCGAAGATGACCGGCTTGCCTGATAGCCAGCGCAGAATTAGACCCGCAGGCAACAACTCAGGGTCGTGGAAATGAAAGATGTCTGCACGGGTTCTCCGCACTCTCCATAGCATGATCCAGGGGCCTGCCAGCATACGCCATATTCGTGGACGTAGTGTTGGAAAGGGGGCGATCGTCACCTCGTCGCAACAATTGTTCTCTTTGAGTTGGCAAACCAAGGTGACGTCCCACCCCTCATGCGCCAAGCTGACGCACTGCTTCCACAGAATACGAGTATCAAACGCATTGTGATTAGTTGAAAAGTGACAAATTCGGGTGGAGTTGTTCACATTAAGTAGAAGGTTCTCGTTGCTTAATTACTTTTGCGGGTATCCCGCCGACAATGACGCCGCTCGGAAGATCCTTCGTCACTACGGCTCCGGCGGCAACGATGGTTCCATCTCCGACCGTAACGCCTGCAGTCACTACGCAATTCGCACCGAGCCAGCAATCGTTGCCGATAGTGATATTGGCTTCGCGAAAAGGCTGCACATTCATTGGAATGTCAGTTCGATCCGCCGAATGGTTGGATGAGAAAATTTTACATCCAGGCCCCATTAGTAAGTTGTCGCCGAGAGTGATTTTTGATCGTGGACTCGCCCAGATACAGCAGAATTGGTTGATGTGTCCGTTCTGTCCTAAGCTGATGTTTTCACCGCATCTGAGTGATGCGGTAGGGTGTATTCTCGGATTACCCTTTAACGTCATATTCGCTTTGGGCGCAACGTGATCGTGAATGTAGTAACCCACGAGTGCCGCCATGGATTTATAAAAGCCAGGAGTCACTAAATAGCGGAGAACTTCAAAGATGTCTTTGGAGGATACTTTGTTGCGAGGCTCGTTATTCATATTTGTTGGCTTGAGCGTAGTTATCGTGTAGATGCCGCAGGGGTCCACTTCTCGATTTTTCGGTTTGTTAAAAAATTAAATACACCAACAGCTGCCGCGGTGTTAATTAAAAAGAAATAGAATGGGATATTCACGAACTTTACCTTGATTCCAAGTCGGTTGGTACTCCAGCCAATGAGAAAGAGTAGATAGGTGAAGATCATGGCGATCATACCGAGCGTGTAGATTAGTGCCACTTGTGAGGCTCCTAGATAGAGTGCGCTCACTGTCAGCAGCGTTATCGGTACAAAGCCATACCAACGAAGTAGGCGGTGGGAGAGATAGTTAAAGAGTGCTTTGCCACGAAGCTGTCCGACCGATTGCTTGACAGCTTCATACGTGACCAGTGCACGTGTTACGATTCGGCTACGACGTGAGAACTCCTGCTCTGCTGATTCGGTGGCTTTCTCGCTCGCTGTTGCTTGTGGATCAAAAGTGACTTTACGCTGATTCGCTAAGATGCAGAGGGGATGGAAGAAATCGTTCGGCACATGTAGGGGCACTGGGATAAATGCCGAGGTGCGAATTGCATAGAGAGCGCCATTGACCCCCATTAAATGACCACTACGTGCTTCCAATTGTCGAATCTTGTTTTCGTATTTGTAGTAGGCACCTTCGCCTTTCGCTGTCAATGAATCGCCGATTAAATAGATCAGTTTACCGCCCACGCAATCGATCTCAGGCTCTATAAATGCTTTTGTCAGGCGTTGAATTGCATCTGGATCAAAGATCGCGTTGGCATCGGTAAATATTAAAAAATCGCCTGTTGCTTGCGGTATAAAGCGATTGATGAGTCCATTTTTCCCAATATTGGTCGGAGAGACATAGAGTCGAACGCGCTGGTCAGTGATTCCTTCTACAATTTGATTCGTTGCATCAGTGGATGCGTCTGAGGCAACGATTACTTCCAGTTTGTCGCTTGGGTAGTTGCATTCCAGAGTACTCCGAATTTTTTCTTCGATAACGGCCTCTTCGTTGAATGCAGGGATGAAGACGGTAACTTTTGCAGGCTTGTAAGGTTCAATACAAGTGTCCCGTTTTTTCGTGATTTTTCCAGTAGTAGTCAGGCAGAGTACCAAGGGATATCCGACGTAAATATAGCCGAGCCAAAAAAGAGATATCCAGAATATTATTTCAACTAGATGGTGCATTCTTTTTTGCTAAGGTAGTTTTGATTAATTGCGAGCAGGTCACGAATTGGTGACCGCAGCTTTTGATCGCACTGAGCCAAGCACAGGTTCTGTCAAGACCGTGCCCCACATTATGCAGTTGTCGTATTTTGCGAATTAACGGCAAGCCTTGTGGGATTGAAGGCTTCTCCAACTCCCACGGGTGAGTGTAAAATATCAGATGCTTATTCGAGTTGAGCCAAGACTGAGTTAGTCGATTATAGATGGGCTTGGGCAGGAATCGGAAGTATGCGCCGCCTCCGATAGGTAGTTCAAAGTTGGCAAACCGGAGGACGGGGAGAGCGAGTTCGAAGAAATCGTCGTCGATTTGATACAGGTTTGGGGCCAGCTCCATGCCCACGTTTTTCAAAGCGCCATAATTTTTATGCGATCTAAATGGGTGGTAGCTCGAATCATACTGATAGCCGCTTTCGCGAAGTATTTCGATGGCGGTATCGGTAATGGAAAATGAGGGTGCTCGAAACCCCCGGATCTCGCCTCCGGTCAAATCCTCTAACAGTTTTTTGGAATCTTGAGCCTCACCGCGTATCTGAGAGGGGCTCAGAGTCGTCAATCTCGCGTGCGACATTCCGTGGCTGGCGACTTCATGGCCGGATTTAGAGATGAGCTGAACCATCTGGGGCAAACTCTTAGCAGACCAGCCCAGCACAAAAAATGTCGCTCGTATCTCTAATTCTTCCAAGCGGGTTAGCAGGCATTCTACGGTACCCGGAAGTTGCGTGGGTTGGTGCGCCCACGTGCTTTGGGGGCAAAGTTGCCTCATGTTTTCTGCATGAAAGAACTCTTCCACGTCGATGCTGAACGCTACATTCATCTTCCTAAAAGATCGATCTAAAGAGTCGGGAGGTTAGGTGTAAGCCCGTGACCCCGATCACTCCGCCAAGTAAGACGATCATCCCAAGACGGCCCCAGAGTGCTGTTGCTTTAAAGAAGAGAGGCCGATCTTCCAATTCGCACTCCCGAACCGAAATATTACCCAATGCAGTAAAAAGACCCCAGTAGAAAAATAAATCAGCATGGTAGGGGCGGTTCGTGAAATAGGAGGAGCACATTAGGGCAAACAATAACCCCATCATCGGGGAAACCAGTCTTTTCAGCTGCGCGTCTTCTTCGTTTTCAGGAGTCGCTAGCATCAGCGTCCGCATTTGAAAAAAACTAACTATAAATATTCCCGTCCAAATGCTGAAGCCAATATAACCGTTGTCTATGAGCACCATTAAAAACGAATTGTGGGGCGGAATCCCTGCATCAATGGCGTCAGTGGAGCGCCCTAGACCCACTCCTAGTATAGGATTCGCTTTGAAGAGCTGTAGGCCTTTTGTGATGATAGCAACTCTTCCACTCACACTGTCGTCATTTCCTAGATCTCCTTTCCACCGACCGTGAAAGCTAATTGCGGTTAGAAATAATAGTAGTGTTATAGATAATGTAATGACTGCGTAGCGGAGTCGCTTTGGTAGTAATAGCCCACTTAGGCCCACAGCGATGTTGAGGATTGCTTGACGGCTTTGTGTCCAAAGTAAGATAAAACTCATACCTGCCGACAGTAGGGCAGCTGGAATGCTTTTGGCTAAATTTAGCCCATACGCTCGAGCTAGGCCGAGTCCGAGAACGATGGCAAAGGAGGCGAGGCCCCCCATTTCGTTGGATCCTGCAAAAATCCCAAAGCCTTTAATTCTCGGCACACCATCAAAATGCGAGCTCGGACGTAAGCCTCCGAGCCCTTCCCCGGTGAATCTTTGCAGTAGCCCATGGAAACCGAGCAGCAGGTAGCACCCTAATAGTACCCAAATAATCGTTTCGAGTCTTTTCCGCGTATTGACGGTGAGGACGATTAAACAAAATATTAGAGTTTTTTTCCCTAGAAACTCCCAAGTTTCGATGATCTCTTTGGCGAAGAGCTGAGAGATATAGACAGCAATGACCCATGCCCAGAGGGCCAGTACCAGCCATACCTGGGGTGAGTTCCAAAACTGCTTTTTCGTTTTCGAATGACCTTCAAGTAACAAGTGAGAAAATACGACCCAAATCGCTCCGATCGCGGCCACATCCACGGGATGAATATTGCTCAGGAACGGAAGCCAATCCTGCGGTCGTGCGAAGATCAGAATCGTATAACATATTGTGATGAAAAAAGGCATTCTTTAGGTTCTTTATCGTGGCTTATCGTGGCTTATCGTGGCTTTGATAAAGGTTCATATAGTTGGAGACCATCTTATCCATACTAAATTTCGATGTGACATGTTCACTTGCTGTTCTACCCATTCGACTAAGTAATTTTGGATCCTTGTAATAGACACTAATGGTCTCAGACCACAGGCTGACGGAGTTGTCTGCATCCACGGATACAAGATGCCCAGTGTGGCCCTCAATGATCAAATCGTTGTTCCCCGGAATTTTGGATGCCACGGCAGGTATACCGCTGGCATTGGCCTCCAGAATCACATTTGCCATGCCCTCTCCCTGGCGTGAGGGTAGGAGAAGCAGGTCGGCGCATCGTAAAAGGTTCGGGATGTCGTCCCGAAAGCCGAGGAAATCAATATTTGATTCAAGTTTGTTCTGTTTGGTGAGCGCTCTCAGCTCCGGTTCATCCGAGCCTTTGCCGATTAAAAGAAGTCTGGCACGCTTAAAGCCTCTTTTTTGAATGTCTGATAGGACTTTAACTGCAAATTGTTGGTTCTTTCTCGGTTCTAGGCGACCAACTGCAATTAGGACGAACGCATCGTCAGGAATGTTCAGTTCCGCACGTAATCTTCGTTTCTCGTCGGTCGTGGCGCAATGGAAACGTACCGTGTCGACTCCGTTTGAGATGACATTAACGTCTAATTTCTGCCGATTGTAAGATTGTCTAGTTTCTTGAATCAAATTTTTTGAAACTGCGGTGATATAGGCTGCCCTAGTGATCAGCCATTGCTGGAGAGGCTTCAAGCGCTTAATGCCTTTGGGATAGCCGTGTTCACCGTGAATCCATACCGTTTGAGGGCATAATTGAGCTGCGAGCCCTCCCCAAGTTAGGCTGGCTGCATTGTGAGTATACAATATGCGAATGTTGTGCTTTTTCAGATACTGGGCAATTTTCCAGACGCCGAGGAGATGGAACCCTGATTTGTATTTGAGGCAATCGACAGGGCAGGTGTTTGGCAAACGATTGAGCATCGATCCCATTTCCCGAATACAAAGAATCCGCGACTGAAATTTCGAAGTTGGAATGCGGGAGGTCACGTTGACGATACCGTTCTCCATGCCTCCGTGGTTTAAAGATAGAACCAGATGACAGATCTTTATTTCGTTCCCTTTCATTCTATTTGTAGAGATTAGACAATGCTTCAATTATTGAGCCTTTAGGGAATGAGGCATCTTTATCGATTTCATTCTTGAAGCATTCATTCCAAAGATGAACCGCGTAGCTATTAGAGGGGAATTCTTGTTTGGGATTATCGCGCTTAAAGATATCCCGCCAATTTCTGTAATGAATTGGATAGAATGTTTCGCTTGGCAGAATTGTATGGTCCATATGCAAGTGGCGGATCACTCTTGTCATTACCGTTGGACCGGATATCGCTCCCCAAGGAGTGTTTTTACGTAGCCAATCTGAACTGTGCCAACTCCACGTGAAAAGTTTCTTCATTCGTGTTCTATTTGAATCGCATTCTAGAAATTTGGATGGTTTCTCTACACTATTCAGCATCAGTTTTGTTGCTGGATGTTTCATTGGATAATACATGACGCCAATACTCGCCATGTCATCTTTTTCTCCACAATTTATTATTTGTTTGTCGAATGTAAAGGGTTTGAGACAGATAACATCCATATCCACCCACCATCCCCCTTTTTCATAGAGGAGTTTCCATCGGAACCAATCTGCGAAAATCGCGAGACTATTGTGCTTTTTTGTACGGAAAATGTTATCATTAGATAATATCGCATTGGCATCTTTTATATCTGTGCCTTTCGGGATATTCTTTACTGGTCCATAAGTATAAAGATGAAAGGCGTGTCCGTTCTTGAGAAATGAACGAATGCACAACTGTTCGATCTCTGAAAGCTGCTCACCTATCCATAGGCCTTGTATTGGTCTGAGAGTGTCCATCTAGCTGTAGGCGACTTGTCTAAAAACTTCTAATATTCTCTCGCCTACAATCTTGTCGGAGTAGATTTGTTCGTAGCGCTTTCTGCCGTTTAACCCTAGTCTTTCAGCGTGAGTTTTATTTTTTAATAATTCAACTAGTCTCGAGGCGAGTTCTTCGATGTTACCAGGTTCAACGGTATAGCCGGCATCGCCAACTATTTCTGGCATTGCACCATAAGTGGTGGCTATAACCGGAGTCGCAGCTGACATGGCTTCTACTAAAGTCAGCGGGTTACGATCAATGTAGGAGGGTAGGGCGAATACGTGAGCTTGCTCAAATAAATTTCTCAATTCATCGCGATCCTTTACAAATCCTACGCTCGTCACGCCTGCGACATCAAACTCTTGATTTTGCCCTGCAACGATCAATCGAGCTTCCGGAACTGCCTCTCGCACTTTTTTAAATGCTTCTATTAGAAAGTATCCTCCTTTCTTCTCAAAATCACCTTTGCCAACATATAGGATGGTTTGTCCATCGAATCGTTTTTCTTTGCCAGAATTAGAATGATTTAGGCCAGCAAGGAATCCGCAGTTGTGGATGACTTTTGGATCTACGTTATAATCACGAGTCATTGAATTAAGCACACGTTCGCAACCGACGATAACAGCACTACAATGATTGAATACATCGCCCTCGAGTTTGAACCATTCATCGGCCAATGCTTTGCTGGGAAAGTGCCTTTGACTGTCGTTGGCATTTGATGACGAGAGTTTGCGTGTTGAATCATTCATCAAAACGGTATTACTTTTATCCGTCCACTTGCCTAAGCTGTGAAGCGTTCCAGAAAGATAGACAAGATCATAACTGCCGGCACGCTTCTCCAGCTCTTTTTGGCAAACAGCCGTGCGTGCCTTGAATGCAATAGGCATCTCTTCTGTCCATCGCTTCCATTCGCGTCGCCACGCACTTTTAGGAAGCCGAAATGTTTTAAGCATATACCAATAATCAAGGCTTTGGGGAATGGGAGCAAAAATGGGGTCAAGGATTTCAAACTGCTCTTCAAGTATTTTGAGCGTGGGTTTTACGTAGCCAGTCCATCCACATGTCAGTACGGGTTGAATTTTTTTCATGAGTGTTGAGTTGAGAAGCTCAAATCTAATTTAATACCCTTCAAAATTATACCCGAAGAGTTCGATTTCTTCGGCGTAGAGTTCGCGGACTAATTCAACAAGCTCTTCGGTATAATAATCTCTGTAGTCTAGCTTCTTAGTATCGAGATGATGAGGGAAATCTTGGTCTTTTAGATTCAATTTTTGAGAGATGAATTGTAGGTCTTCATTCAGCGATTCAAAGCGTCCAATGAAGTCAAGTTCGACTTTGTTCTCCCAATTCTTTAGCCAATATAGTTGTGGTCTCAAGGCCCAGTTGCTTCTGCTGTTCCGTAGGAAATCTGCAAAGCTATCGCTGGTTCTTTTTGTTTCTGTAGTGTTTCTATACCATGAAAAACAACGATCCCAAGGATTCCGGATGATGGTGAACTTGAAATACGTCTTGTAATCATCATGGTTAATATGCCGATCTCTTTTAGTTTGCACATAGTTATGTATTACCTTTTTGCGTGAAATGCCCTCGTGTCTTTTGTTGAGAATTCTAGGTATTTGTTTGAGAGTGATAGGTATGATTTCCCTTAGTGAGCGGTGATCTTGAAAACCCTTTTCAGGTTGTTGCTCGACCCCTTTTAACTTTGCCTCAATTGAGGTTCCTGCAGTTTTCGGAATATGAAGAAAAACAGCCTTGTGCTTTTTGCTGATCATAATATCTGTTTGCTGTGAATTTAGTCTCAATGAGGAGATTTCCTCGTTTCGACATTTTGCAGTTCTAGCTTAGATGTAGTTCGGTGAGGTTTCAGATGGAAGTCCAAACTGATTGCTAATTGAATTGAATTAAAATACAATGCGAAATTTATCTCTGGACATCACTAAATTTGCCATGGCGCTGGTAGTGGTTGCATTGCATTTTGCAAGTTTGTTACAGCTGCCCGATTGGCTTGGCTTTCTATTACAAAATGGGGTTTTCCGGATCGCTGTTCCAGTGTTTCTTCTGATTACAGGCTATTATTACCCCGAGGAAGCTACGTCAAAATTCATAGTCAAGTTCTCCGGGAGGCTAGGGATTCTCTATCTTATATGGATGGCCTTTTATTTTTATTTTTATCGGAATCGAGTTAGCTTCACGCTTCTTATCTTTGGCTATGATCATCTTTGGTATCTAATCGGAGTTTTGGGGGGTGGGATTCTTCTCCATTTTAGCAGGAGATGGGAAACAAGGATTTTAATATGTTTCTCTTTGTCGCTCTATATCGTTGGAATTTTAATCAAATACGAGTCTGTAACCGACCTCTTTCCCAGACTAGGCGGAGGTTATTGGATTTCTAGAAATGCCATTTTTTTCTGTTACCCATTTCTCGTTATTGGATTCCTGATCAAGCGCCACGAATTTGCCACAAGATTAACGGCACGACAAACCGCTCTTATTCTTGTGCTCGGGCTATTATTACTTTCAGCAGAATCCCTTGCAATTTTTTATGGAAAAATACCGTCAAAGGGTGTGGATCTATTATTCAGCTTACTGATTGTCTCACCATGTTTTCTAATTCTGTCTATCCAGAATAGTTTTTTAGGAAACAAAACCCATATAGCTCACTTGGCCACAGGGGTTTATTTGATTCATCCATTCGCAAATTCATTACTCTCAAAGCTCACGAGCGTCGATTTTCAGCTTAAGTTTTTGCTGATAATAGTAATTTCCATCGTACTATCGTATATTTTAGTTGTTCTGAACAAACGACTTAAATGCATATTGTAGGATAGCAGATCACAAAGACGCTTCATGAGTAGAGCTGGGGTGATTAAGCCCGATGTCTTATTTCCTGCGGTTTTTATCTCCCCAAGCCTATTTCATTCCACAGGCTTTGAGCGATCAGCTTAGAATCTCTCCCAGCTAACTCCTCCTCTCCGGCTACTTCAACTTGAGTTAATGTGTTTCCTTCAAATATTGTTCTACAGTAAGACGCCAGAACCGTGGGGTCATTTTGATCTACCACATATCCAAACTGTTTTTCCTTAGCATATGACACAAAGGCCGTGTTATCAGGGCCGCAAACTATCATCGGGCGGCGGGCTCGCAGATACTCGATCGTTTTAGTGGGAAAAAGTGTTTTTACTTGTAGGTTGTCTTTGCGCTCGAAGGACACCGGATTGAATAAGATATCTGCGCTAGCTTGGAGTGATCCGACTTGCTGAGAACTGTCCAAGCAGACTAAGCGGACCTTTGGGTTGTTGACTAAGCCATAAGTGGTTAAGGCATGTAAGGAGTCCGGAGACGAAATTGTAAGTAATGGATTGAGTTCTTTAAGTTGATCAAAGCTTTTGAGAAGTAATTGAATTGGATCAACAGTTGGACCATATACCTGTCCAGTGTAAACAATATGCAAGCCTTCATGGCTCCACTGGTCATCAGCAGATGGCTGTAATTCCGGATTCTGAATTGAGTGTGGGAGAACTTGGATCTTATTTCGAATTCTGGGATATTTATTTCCAAAAAACTGTTCAAGAGCTGGAGTTAATACAAAGACTTTTGCTGCATGCTCCATGAGCCTGGGTTCGTAGTAGGAGGCCATCGAACGTTCCAATTGGTGTCCGCGTCCTTCTGTCCAAGTATCCATAAAATAAGGGTAAAATGGAAGCTTATGCTTCTTGGAAAAGTAGTAGGCTGACAGCATGAAGCAGGTTGAAGGGTAGACGGCGAGGATGGCTCCTGTGCCCTTCGAGGCTTTCCGGGCCTCTTTCATTACTTTCGGTATAATAGAAAAAAACGCTGGATCAATTTTTCGACGCAGTTTACCTGGATGCACAAGTCGTGTATGTGGAAGGTCGTCGTTCTGAGTCCTATTCAACGATTCGCCCCGTTCTCCTAGCGAAACGACGTGTATGCGGTCTTTCGGAAGCGTAGAGCATAAGTTCCCCATCACAGTCGGTGTGCCGCCAATTCCCGGAGGGAAGCGTTGTGAAAAAATAAGCAGGCTTAATCGTTCTTTATCCATTAGTTCTCAGCTATTGTAGCCCCAGTTTTTAAGAACTTCTGAGAATAGATCATCTAGTTGAGCAATCGTTTGTGGACTTAGCTTTTCTCTATGGTCGCCCGCTTTCCCCTTTCTTAGATGGCGATTCGGGGCCTCTTTCGTGCGTTGCTTAGCATTGTGTTTTTCGACCAGATGATTAAAGTTGGACTCTTTTAAGGGTAGATCACAGTGATCCAAGAGCTTACTAAGCCATGAGTCAAAACTACCGATCATATCTTCGTACTTAAGCTGAAGCAGACTATCGCCTGCAGAATTCAGCTCGGTTGCCCAGTTTAGGTATTTTTGGTAATCATGTAGGACTGACTGCGAAGATTTTAGTACATACTCATTTACCCCTAAACTTTGAGCCTCTTTTCTTTCTTTAAGAAATAGTTCTCTTGTCGAGCTGCCTTTCGGTGGCACTGGATGGCTAATTGCTTTTGAGAAATAAGAGGATACGAGCATGTCGCGAGGATCTCTGACAATTAGAACTTTTTTGTAGGCTTCGAGCTCTTCTATGCAGTGAATTGGTCCGCCTAAAACACTGTAAAGGAAACCTTTGGGGTGAAACAGATAGGAGTAGTGATTATCGTCTTCCGCTAGTCGGTCTAGGTAGGGGAATTGTGTCCTGAAGGCATAACCCGCAAGGTTGATAGGTATCAAGCTGTTCTTCTCTGCCGCAAAAACTAGTATGTCTTTTACATATTGAGTGGCTGCTTTATTCAAAGAGTAGTGAAGGACGCTTGTTTTTTGAGTGGACCCCTTTAGCTCGCGATCTATCAAATCAATTTCATTTTTGAAGCGTTTCTTCAGTTCGAGCCGATCAATATGGGAGCATAGCGTGTCATTTTTTCTTAAAATCTTCAGGGTTTTTCTTTTTATGATTTTAGGTAGATCGGTGATTTGTTTCATGCTGTTGTTTTTGGCAGGCTGGCGAACTTCAGAGTTCATTGGGGTTTACTTTTACCAACTACCCCAGAACTTAAGACTAAGTGCTTGGTTCAAAAACAAAGTCAATATTCTAAGAAACGACTATTAGCTGTGCGGTTAAATTTACCGTGAGGCCTCGTCAGCCTTTGAATTTAGTTTAGGGTTTGTTCTGCTCTGGTTCAAGGAGCGGAACGAACAACATATGATTCTATGTGCGAGCTACAATCTTTACAACAATTGAAGTCCGTAGAAAGGCTTCAAGCACCGTTAGGTGCTGGGGGAAGACCGCTCTTTTGAATTACTGGTTCGCTTTTGCTGCTTCAGCCTTCTTTTTCTCTCGATACTCTGAGAATGTTTGCATTTTGAGAAGGCGAATCGTTTCGCTGTAGTGTTCTTTTAGACCGTTATCCTGCGTTTGTTCGGATAAGGATTCAAGATAGGGAATCGCCTCGCGGTTATGAATCTCCACGAGAGTTGAAAGTGCTGTTTCCCGAACCAACTTGCTTGTGCTTTGAGACTCACCTAAAAGTTGCAATAAAGCGTCTCTATCGGATCGTTTGCTAAGTGAATGAAGCTTTCGAGCCTGTTCGAATTGCCATTTTTTATATGCTTCACTTTCCGAATCTGACTGGGGAGGCAGTAGGGGTGGAGGGAGTTCCTTAAGGATTTCAGGTAAGATTTGTTTTTCTATCGATTCTGGCTGCGGTAATTTTGCTATTGGAATCGGTTTTGTAGAGCTGGTATCCACGTAATCCCGCTGATCAGCTGTAACGTCTGTGTCAGTAATCGATGACGCGTCACCCTGTTTTTGAGAGCTGTGTTTCCCTATGGAAAAAAAAACCGCCGCGATACTAATCGCGGCGGCTGAAAATAAAAAATAATGTCTCATGTTTGATGTATGTCCTTAGACGGTGCTGTAGGCATACTATTTTGAGAATAAATTTTGTGTTGAGTCAAGTAATGGTCTTACTCATTGAATTTATTGAATATTATTAAGATCTCCGTTATTAATGCGCTCTGGGTCTTCTCTGAAGAAGAAACCACCATTGATTACGCCAAAACCGTCGATTTCGCCCTTCCTGACCAAAAAGTCTTCACTACCAGGTTCGTCTAGAAAACCATATCCATATAGTGCACTTGTCGTTAGTCTCATGTTGGCATCGTCGCCAAGCCTTTCTCCATATGTGAACTGCATGCTGGCGGTCAGAAACAAAACATAGTCTTCTCCCTCCAGTATCCCAAGAGGCAGAACGAAGGTAGGTGTGAAGAAAAGTGCAGCACTAACGGTGCTTGGGCGTGCCCTAAATTCTGCTACGATAGGGACATTTGAATCGAGCCCTCCCAAAGGACCAACATCGAAGAGATCTCCAACGGGAGCGGCTTGGGCGTCCAGGAATTCTCTTAATATGTTGCCTGACATATCAGCAGTAACTAATCTGAATTCAGACGGGAAATTTCCTTGATCAAAAAATCCAACAATGTACAAAAATTCGCCTTGCTCTAGGAAGTCGTTAGCTCTCACTACGAATCGCTCAGCACTCGAGCGAATCTCGTTTGCTCTAGGGAATTCTTCGACTTCTCCATTCGCAATGCACTCCATTTTGAAAGAAAGTGACACTTCAAAATCATAGTCCGAGATTTGATCGAATTCAGGAGGATCAATCTGAGCAATAGAGGAGGAGCAAGCCACAAGCGTTGCGGCAAGGAATGTTTTTAGTATTTTATTCATGATATTATGAGTATGTTTGAGTGGTAGTGGTATCTACGTAATACACCGCTTGATATTGGTGTATATTACCCATATTGCTCCTGGGGGGTGTTTTGTAAACAAAAAACCGAAGAAATTTCATGTTTTATTCATGTTTCTTGTCTGAGTGTCATTTTGCGGTTCAAAGTGTACCATCATAAGGGCACCTCTGAAAAGGGGCAGTTTGGCGACGCGAGTCGCTGCACTTCATTTTTTCAGATTTTTATTTGTTTGA
>JAYJMI010102209.1:0-11009 GCA_036873855.1 Sarsia tubulosa
TCGAATTAGCTTTACCCCGCTTAGTTAAATTGTTCATTGCTTGTATAACTGGTTTATTATTTTGAACAACCCAAAAAACATTGACACCTGAAAAATATTTAATCTTTTTGCTGTATGATTCGATTTGTTTATATAATTATATATATAACTATATCTAAACTATATCTAACTATATCTAAACTATATCTAAACTATATCTAAACTATATCTAACTATATCTAAACTATATATTACTATATAATAGTCTATATATACTTATACAGAGTCTGCATGGAACCCTAGTGTTCAGAGTTAGAGTCCTAGCCAGAGCATTACAGATTCACGGGAACTATAACCACACTGAAAAGTCTCTAATAGAGCGAAACACCTATTATATATATATATGATATATTTATACTTCACCAAGTTGATCTAAGTCTCCTCTTTTGATATCTCTCCCACTCGAGTTGGTGCTTTATAGAATAAAAAGTTACACTTTTGTTCCTAAACATATGGATATATGGGTTCACGTCTAACACCATTTTCAGGGCCAGCAAGTTTTATCAGTTTCTCCAGTTGAGTCATACGAACATTGCGAAAAAATTGTAGTTCATGGTCGTAAAGTTGCAATTAAGCAACTAGCAAATTATACTCTCCTTCTGTATTTCGTTGTTTGCATATTCTTCTTACCCATTGCGACTTCTTCTTAAATATTTACTTTTTTCTAGAAATCCTTGATTTTATTAGGAATTAAATCAAAAACGAATAAAATGAGTTTTCTTTTCAATGCTGCCATATTTGTTTTTGTTAAGAATAAAACTTCGGAATTAATAGCCTACGAATAAAGACCACGCTAAAGCTTGGTCTATGCACATTCGCGGAAAAAGCTATCTGAGAAATGCATGCATGCTTTTTCGTAGCCTGAAGAAAAGCCGTAAAACTCTAGTGTGCATGCGAGTTGTCAGAAATCCAACCAATCCATACAATCCGCTGGAACTACTTCTCTTGCGAATGTTCATAGACCCTAGAAAAACACGTTTTTGTATAGGGTCTATATAGTAGGCTACGGAATTAAACGCTCTTTATATTATAGTGGTAGTATTATGAAGCTATTTAAGTTGATTTCCACTTCAAGAAAATTTTCCTTGGAACTGACAATTCTATTGTCTTTTCCTTTTATGCAGACAGGAACAGAAGAAGTTAAAAGAGATTTAATTTTTTCTTTTCGGAAAGTGGAAATCGCCTTTTAGAAATTTTCTTTTAAGTGGAAAACATCCTTTAATGTGGATTTACACACACCGGAAATTTCAAACAAATAGAAAAATTGTTTTGAAAATTACGGTAAAGAAGTAAAGAAAACAAGAAACTACAATTATTAATGGTTCAACTTTGATCGAATAAATTACGATATGAAAAAGTTGAAGCGATTTTAACAAGCTCTATTTGAATCGATAATTTTTTGAATGTGTGTGTAAATGTACCTTTAGGTCAGTTTAGTAAGATCAAAGTTCAAAATTTGGGGCAAAATTTGAATTTTGTTTGTGATTATTTTTTGAAGTTACAGTAGCAAGCACGTAAACAAGCAAATTGATTTCTGAAGATTTTCCATAATTTCTTCTAGGAATAAATATTATGGTCTTTCCATATATATTGTTTATGTCCAGGTCGCTTTATTATATTTTGTACTTATTAATTTCGTAATATAAGTCTTACTTTTTTATAGAGAAAACGAAGAAAAGTCATCCAAGAATTGCCTCTCTCAGGTTTGTGCTTTTTTTATAATTACCATATTGTCTAAATATTTTGATCCAAAAATATTGAAGGTACTTAAAGTGAATCGACGGATATACAGTGTGTCCCAAAACAATGGAAACCCAAAATATATTTTTTATATATATATTCAATTTTTTGTGGAAAATAGATATTTTGTGTGGTAACCCACGCAACAGTTCACTTGAAATTTTGTACAATGATAAAGATTAGTAAAACATAGTATTTGATCTCATATTTTTTTCATATTTCTGCTCATTTGCTGCATGATAAGGTCAAAATGTTAGTTTTTTGACACAAATGTTTCTATAAAGATGTAATTTTTGTTTTTTCTCTGATGAAAGAGCTGATGATTCGCTATAGGTATACATTTGTATTGTTTTAGAATACTGCTCGTTTGCTGCACGATAGGTTTGATAAAAATATCAGTTATCGGGATCCACTGGTAATCTATCCCTTGTTTTATTTTTAATTTTTTCCGTTTTAGGAAATTTGTGAATCTGGAGGAAGTCAGCTGTATGATAGTGGGTTAGAACGCACAGTAAGTAATGTGTTGAACTTGAAGGCAATTAATTGTTTATGTATAGACAGAAGATTTCACTGACAGAAGGTTTGAAACATCTTAGATGTCATTATTAGTTAAGGCGGAATGGTATTGTCGTAGGATGTTTTTGTTAAAGGATGTTTTTGTTGAAAGCAATATTTATATACTAATGAAAAGCTAATAAGTTCTAGTTTTAAAAAAAATATGTCTGCAATTTTTTTTCTTATTTTTGTACAATTTTCAGACCAGAATGTAATTTTTACTCTATGTTTTAAGCTAAACCTAAAAGATGTAAAATTTCAACCTAATTTTCAGCAAAAACGAACTATACCATTAAAAAGCCCTTCAAAAACTATATATAAGATATACTATATATAAGACATTTAAACGATTATAGTTATTTTCTGTACGGAATCTGAGAAAAGTTAAGTCACAATTTTTGAACAAATTAAAAAAAATGTTCTTTTTGACCTGATTTTTCTCGACACTACGATCAAGTACTATAACTACCTTAACTATATTTTAATATGGGCGTGGTCAATATATTACGTCAAACATTTGAGAGTCGAAAAAAAGAAACTTTATTCGCCCAAATAGCAAGTGTCATTAAAATGAGGATTAAAATCTGAATTACAAATGTTTAAAAATTATCACATAAAAAAAGGTTGTTTTCAAATTAGGGCCATTTGAACGGAAAATGACGTCGTCATTTTGGATCCTAAAAGAAAAAAAATCAAAAAGTTATTAAAAACGAATAAAACAATCTGAAATTACTCTAAAATTTAGATTATAGACCTAAAACTTGTTTAATCTAAAAATGATCCGTTTTTGAGTTATGGCCCTTCGAATATATGATGACGTCAGCATTTTCTTTGGGTAAGAACAAAATTTATTTTCAAAGAATTTATGAGTTCTGCCATCGAAAATATCCCTAAAGTCAAGATTATAATTGTTAAATTTTTTGAATAGAAATCAGACGTGTTCACGTCAGATCCATTATCACCTATATATGCTATGATGTCATCGTATTTTTAAAAGAGCTTTTCTCAAAAACGGCTCGTTTTTAACTTAAACTAGCTCTAGTTCTATAATCCAGATCTTGGATTACTTTCAGATAGTTTATTCATTTTTAATGTTTTGATTTTTTCCCATTTGGATGACGTCAAATTTTTACTTTAAAACAGCGTTTTTTATTATATCCCATGACTGGCTCATGCATTTATTCTTATTTTTAATACAATTTTAGATTTGAGTAAAATCGAATATTAAATCAAAGAATGATTAGAATTTTTTTTTAAAATTCAAAGATTTTAAAAAAAAAGGTGCTTAAAAATGCTAACTTCATCTATTTATCACTTTTAGACAACTTTTAAATTTAAACCTAATTTTCGTAAAATTCAAAAAACTTGCTTCTATATTATAGCGCTACTTTCCATTTTTGGTACTCTTTACTTTACTTTGGCTGTACAAATTTTCGCAAGTACAAGCTTTCGCGAATACAAAAAATAACCAATTTGCTGAAAAAAAATTCGCCAGGATAAACTTTTAAGCCTTTTTCAATTTTTTGTTATTTAAACTTGTGTAAAAATTGTTTTAATAAAGCTTTTTTATATGATTAATGAAGTTTTGCGCTTTGCAATAGTTATTAAATATCGCGAATGTAAACTTTTGGGAATCAACGATTTGGGGTATTTCTCGAAGATAAACTATCGCAAATTAGACAAAAATTTCCCAAAGCGGGTCTTCGCGAAAGTTTGTACAGCTAAAGTATTTAATGAAACTATTTTTACCAGCAAAACAAAATTTGTACGTTTTTCCGAAAAAAAGGGGGTTTAACAAAACAATGGGGCTAAAAATAAACTTTAAGAAAAGATAGATGCAGGGGTCGTTTAAAGTAAAATTAAAATTGATGACGTCGGCACTTTTATAAGCAATGTCATTTTTAGAATTCATGTGACGTATTTATGACGTCATTAAAAAATTGAAATTTAGAAAATTGTGTAAAAATTATTTTTATTCACTTAAAAGTTCAGGCAGGTCTTCGGATTGAAAGTTTGATAATACTTCGTTTTCTTAGCCTCGGTTAGCCTACCAACATAGACCTTTCTAAAGCTTGGTCTATGCTAAGAAAGCATTTTGAACAGGAAATAAATTACGGACGTGGTAAGCAGATCAATCCAAACGATCAACTAATAAGAGTTGATCTGTTAATTAGTTTACCTAAATCGAACATTGACTATATCCGCGATTAATGATTGCGTATAACGATTGATTGCGGATGCCGATGGTTACTGTTTGCGAATACGGAGTTTGGTTAATGATTGTGAATAGCGATTGGGTTATTGAATGCGAACCGAATTGTGGTCAATGATTGCGAATACCTATTGTGGTTAATGATAACGTAAAATTGATTATAACGTATAACAATTGAGATCGGATGCCGAGGGTGGTTAATGATTGCGAATGCCGAGGGTGGTTAATGGTTGCGAATGCCGAGGGTGGTTAATGGTTGCGAATGCCGAGGGTGGTTAATGATTGCGAATGCCGAGGATGGTTAATGATTGCGAATACAGAGTTTTGTTAATGATTGTGATTAGCGATTGGGTTATTGATAACGTAAATTTGATTATAACGTATAACGATTGAGATCGAATGCCGAGGGTGGTTAATGATTGCGGATGGCGAGGGTGGCTAATGATTGCGAATACAGAGTTCGGTTAATGATTGTGATTAGCGATTGGGTTATTGAATGCGAACCGAATTGTGGTCAATGATTGCGAATACCTTCATGGTTAATGAAAAACCGAACCGAAGCGTAAAACAGATCGTGGTTAATAATTGCGATTACTGATTGTGGTTAATGGTTGTGAATATCGAGTGTAGTTAAAGAAAGCGAATACCGATTATTCGGGGTAATAGTTGCGTATAAAGATAATGGTTAACACTTAAGTTTAGTACAGTGCATTTAAAATGGAACAATCGGAAGCAAAAGGTTTGTTTGACTTGTAAAATTTATAAATATTTATTATAGCAGTGCATTTCGTGGAGACACTCTGATAAGCAAGTTAAGAAAGATTAATGTCTGTTCTTCGTCTCCATTTCTTAACATTTCCAGAGATATTCTTACTGAGTAAGAGTAAGCAAGAGTTTTGCCAATATATCGTTGTTCGTATAAACAGCCCCTAATTCAATACTGTTAAAAATATCTTAAAAAGTAATAAGAAGCACAAGTGCTTTAAACCTTCCTTTTCTCAAACTACTTAATGTTTATTTTCTGCGTTTGTCAATGTTTTCATTAACAAATTTCAGCTAAACAATGAATTCATCATATCCTAAGTTTAGAGGATATTATTGTTTGCTTATATACCAAGTTTTGTTTTATGATGTTATTTGGTTCGAAAGATATTGCAATTTTAGTATTAACCAATCAGATTGCAGCTAAATAATGACGTCATCTAAAATAGTGATTTACATACTAAACTTACATACAAAATTTTGACTCGTAACTTTTTGTAACTCGCAATCTATTCCATTTTTAGTAATATCGAAAGATCTTAACTTTTTACATATATGTTTAAAACAGAGAAAATTTAGAAAAAAAAATAGTTTGAAGATTTTTTAAAGATTTTTTATATTGGAGATTTTGATAACATGTGAAGAATTAAATTCCTCAAAATGTTCTGAAAACAATATATTTTTTTTGAGCCGTTTCGCCAGGAAAAACTATCAAACTTTTGTTTGATTAAAATGTTTTAAACTTTATTTGTTTTTTATAACTATTAATGTCACATGTCTAACTTTCGCCAATCGCTCGATCTGGCTTCATAAAAAAACAAAAAACGAAACGATGAAATTAATAACCTTACGCTTTCGCGAAGGTCAATAAGTTATAAGTTGATAAGTTGCTAAGTTGCTATAGAATTTAATTGAATGTTTTATAAACTTTCTTTAAAAGATTAAATCTATCACCTATATTTTAATCGTTATTTTTCTTTTAAATTGCCCGCAAGATACTTCATGTATAACACATATATAGTACGAAACAAAGATCAAAACTCAACTTGACTATTCCGTGTGCTATGGCTGTTCATACGCCTTAAAAGGTCTATTTTATAATCATAGTTGATTTCAAAGATTTAAACTGTTAGCTTAACATGATAAAAGCTACAAAAATCTTTTTATTTAAGTAAACCATTTTTCATCAAAACTGCACATGGCTCTGTTTAGATCCTTTGATTTAGCAGTGATCTTACCAATAGAAAGTATAAGTAGCAAGAAAACAATGTGGTAAATATCTCATTCTGAAGCTTAGAAATATGCCCACAATATCACCTTGATAGTCGGGTTTCATACGCAATATGTGACAAGTATATGGGATCTTTTTGTCAAAAAAAAACATTTTCTTTTTAACTAGCGGAAATTTTTACCGGATGGCTAAGAATTTTCAATTGATCCAAGAAAAATAGAGGGATAACGTGCATACTGAGGCATTACACTAAAAGATTCAGAAAAAGGAGATATATTATCGCATTAGTGCGGTTGATTATTTCGGTATCTCTTTTAAGCGAGATCTTTCCATAATAGACCAGGAATGAAATATGGGAGCTTGGTACAACATGGAACTACCTTAGGGGTAGAAATTTTCGCGGAGATTTATTTTCGCGAGGTAAAAATAAATCGTATTTCGCGAGTACTTATTTTCGCGAATGAGTGATTTAGAGATTTTTCGCGAGTATTTATTTTCGCGAATGGGCGATTTAGACACTTTTCGCGAGTTTTTATTTTCGCGAAATGGAGATTTTAAGTCCAAGTTTGCACATTTTGAAAGGAAAAACATTACGTCAACCTATCTTTTTATGCTTAAAAAGTACAGTAAATAATGAATAAGCCGAACCAAGGCTTGAATATATACTCGGCACCTTCCACTCACCAGTGATCTCTCAACAAAATGATCTTTTTACAGTTTAATGTTTATTATTGCTTAAATTGATTTATTTTGCGGGTACCTATTTTCGCGAATGAGCGATTTACAAATATTTCGCGAGTACTTATTTTCGCGAATTGGCGATTTACAAAAATTTCGCGGGTACTTATTTTCGCGAAATCGTCCAAAATTCGCGAAATTCGCGAAAGTTTCTACCCGCGAAAATTTCTACCCCTAAGGTATATTTGTTGGCAGTACCTTCGAAGAAAAAAAGTTCGCGATATTCTTGATTTACATACTTTGATAATGAAAAATCTTTATGACATTTTTTCCTGTGAAATATTGGTTTCTTTGGTTTAAATTTTTTTTTGCAAATACGTAAAATTGTATTAAGACACCTACTGTAATGCTTCGAATAAACGCCAGGGTTGTTTATTAAATTTTTGAATTTTTAGGGGGGAGGGGGGCGTCTATTCGAGGGGGCGTTTAATAATAATTTTTTTTTTAAGTTTTTCTTTTTTTCTGGAACGCAGTAAGTAAATGAAAATTCAAAATATAAAGTTTATAACGCATACAATATATATTACAATAGAATATATTTATAACGCATACAATATATATTACAATAGAATAGAATAAATTATTTCCACAATATCTAGTTCTTTATCATCATTCATATAGTATTTTTCATTATATTAAAGTTATTCAGTCGATATAAGTACAGAAATACTTTGACTCATTATTTTTTATTCCATTGTTTATTTTGTACATGTTTCGAATTTTAACATTTCGAATGTATATGTAAACAACACGAAGAACTAAGCATAAATACACGAATTTGATTCGTTTGTTTAAACAATCGGTTCGGTTTTAATCACTTGTTATTTTTCTTTGTTATCAATAAATTCTGTCAATCATTCGATGCTGATCATGCATATGCTGACAACTTTGATGAGTTGGAGAGCCCCTCGCTGATATATATAACGACTGAATAACTTTCAAATCAATATAACGCAGTGAATAACGCACGTTTTGAATAAACACCACTCTAGGGGTGTCTAATAGAGAGGGGGCGTTTAATAGAAAGGGGCGTTTATTCCAGGCATTACGTTTTTGCTGTAAGGATCCGCCATTTTGAACTTTTTCATTAGTAATTTATACCAAAAGCAAAAAAAATATTCGAATTCCTCGTCCAAAAATAAGCTCATTACAAATTTATATTATTTTCTTACCAGAGCTAAAAAAGTATTAGGAATATATAAAACTGTATCTAGGGGGGTAAAGGATCCTGGGCACTATTTAGAGGGGTAAGGTAAAAAGCATTTTTACATTTAATTCCTATACAAAATTGCAAACTGTATCTTTTGTTCTAATTGTTTAGAAAAAATGAAATTTTCAAGTTAGGCTTATTTTTCGACGTGGATTTCAAATATCATTTTTTCAGAAAATTTCAAAAAATCTATAATGACGGGTGTCTTACGGCAAATAGGTATATTTTAACCTGGTTCCCAGAATATTCATTCTCTTGCTCGGAAAATCATCTTGTGATGCGGTTGATTTATTTAAGGATTTTGTGCATAAATTGCAAAGATTCTTGCCCCTTAAGTTAGTTCCATTCATACTATTTTATTATATCTACTATCCTGCAAACTTTTTTTTTGATCCTCTTTAAATTTTGTTTTGTTGAACTATAAGCAAGACTTTTTTTAAAGTTTTTTTTTTTTAAATTTGCCCCTCCGACTGTCATTGTTAACCCCCAAGCTGCCGGACTAAAGCGAGGGAAGTGAACCTTTCAAATACACGAAAAGTATTATTACCCTCGGTAAGTTTCCTTTTCAATTAACAACACATCTTGCCTGGTGTGGTATAAAACTCAGAATCTTAATCCCTTTTTTCAAACAGCCGCTATAAACTATGAACATTCGCAGGAAAAGCTATCTGAGAAATTTTAATTCTGTATTTTTAGTAGCCAACGATATAGACCCTTAAAAAACTAGTTTTAGTAGTAATAGGTTGTAAAAGGACGTTCGCAAGGTATGAGTTGCAAAAAAAATCGAAGACTTCTAAACCATAGCTGGAATAACTATTATATAGTTATTCTAACTATTATAACTATGGAATAACTGGAATAACTATAACGCATTACTTCAATGGGTGTAACTTTCGCGGGGAGAAACTTTCGCGGTTCCCAACTATCATAAAATTGGCGTGGATATACTTTCGCGGTTCGTCATATTATCTTAAAATAATTTGTAAGAAATATATTTTAAGCATTTTTCCGATATTATATTTTATAAAAGCCGTGTTTTTAATTTTTTTTTAGTTTTTTTTAATTTCAAGATAACAAATGACATAATCTATCTACCTTAAGGGTACTAATTGGTGATTTCGCGAAATAAGGGTAAGGAAGGGGTCCATTCAAGAAAATAAATACCCGCGAAACACATTTTTCCAATCGCGAAATAAGTACTCGCGAAAATTAGTATCTTTTTCAGCATCATCGAATTTTCTCCCATTAAAGTACGACATATTAATAACAACATCATTTATTATACTATACTGAGAGATTTTCTGGAAAAATAGACCAATATAATGCTTAGACTAGTTCCTCTTTCCACTTTTTATTTTGTCGATTTTGATTTTTCCTTTATCTACTACCTTAAGGGGATTAATTTTCGTGAGCATTTAATTTCGCGAGTCGAAAAATGTTACATTTCGCGAGCATTAATTTTCGCGAATTGGCTTAATTTTTACTGTTTTTTTAAGAGTAAAACGGCCTAAATTGCTGGAAAAGTGCGTAAAAGCGTATTTCGCGAGCATTAAATTTCGCGAATTCGCCCAAAACTCGCGAAATTCGCGAAAATTAATGCTCGCGAAAATTAATCCCCTTAAGGTAGTTCTTCCCAGGAAAAATCAAATATAAAAAAGGAGAAGAGCGAATATAGTCTATATAATACTAGGTTCTGACAATTTTACTGGATATTGGTCAAACATGTCAAGAATCGCCAAAAAAATGTCCAATCGTTCCAATCTCGATCCCAGGGCCTCTTACCTCTTTTTACTTTTTGATATCCGTTCGTGTCACATGTCTGTTTTTAAAGTTTGGCTCTGGGGTAGTAAATACTTGATTTCTAAAACTTAAAAATATATTTTCTAAGCAATTCACTAGAAATTCGCCAATATGAAATATTGTAGTTTTCAAATCGAAATAAGAAGACTTTAGGAAGACTTCCGCGATAAGCTTTAATCTGATACTAACTGCACCCATTACTTTTTACCTACAAGAAAATTCAGACTGGAAAACATCTTTTTTCTTGAACTATAAACCTATCCCTAACTTTTTAAAGTGGTTTAAATTTGCCCCCAAACTGTCATAGTTGACCCCCCCTTGCTGCCGGACTAATAATAGGGGGTAAAAACATTTCCGTACGAGGAACAGACCGTAGCAAAAAGACGTTTCGTTATTTTTTTTCAGCTAGAGAGTGAAACTTTGGTTACACCTATACAAAAGTTTGCTATTCATATTTTTTTACCAGTACAAAATGAAAATTCATGCAAATATCTTTACATTTACGATAAATCGATGATTCAAATATTTCCCACTATTCTGGGCACGCTCCTCTAAAACCAAAAGGTTAAAGAGAAACTCTCTCTATAAATATAAATTTATTTATATACAATAATATGCTTAATATAATATGCCTAATATACAAGTTAACAAGGAATCAATTACTAGTGGACCCCCGATTATTTTTTAAAATGAGAATTGAAGTTAATTATAGGATTTAGATG